>OMKI01048083.1:0-15309 GCA_900302315.1 Phycis blennoides
TGTGTCAGAAGACAGGTGGATTTGGCATGCACATCAGAGCGTGATATACCACAGCATTCTGCTTCTATCACATGCCACACACACACACACACACACACACACACACACACACACACACACACACACACACACACACACACACACACACACACACACACACACACACTTCTTGGGCACGTTAAGTGGATTGTAACACTGGCTACTGTAATGAGTGACTCCAGCTTCCCCTCACAAATCATTTTCAAATAGTTATCTCTATCGTAGATTCTAGTCAAGATTAGTTTTTGTATTGTTGCTGATTGTTTGATAAATACTCTAATAACATTGGAATCCATCTATTTAGTTGAAGAATAGATGACCACTGTGATATGGGAGTCTTACGAAACACCGCGTTTGACTTTCCTTCTAAGAAAGTCGGTTAAGGTTAAAAACGAATCAAATAGGAGCGGCAGTCAACAGAAACATGTCTTGGAATACAGCGATCGAAAATTTAATAAATCAGATATTTAACATGCTTTCATGCGTCAAATCCATAGGTCGCTTTACTCTGTGCAAACGCAGTTTAGTAAATAAGATGTGTGGCCACAGGGAACGTGGAGATAATGGAGAAATGCATTAGAGGAAGATCACGGCCTGCCTGGATGCTGCAGCATGTGTCTGAGGACACTTATGCTAAACCACAAAAAAACATTATCATCTCTGTGACATCACACACACACACACACACACACACACACGCACACGCTGTTTACCATTCAAAACGGTTGCATTTTTCCCCAAAGCCTTTGTTGCGCTGTGACGCAAATCATCGAAGACACGAGATCAACGGCGCGGTGGAAGCAAACGCAGCCGTTCTGCCTCGACCGCTTTGTTCAGACGCACTGATTACCCCGCGGTGTCTTTAATGCGATGGGGGGGGGTATTTAGCGCGCCCGAGTTTAAGTAAAAGCGCGTTTTGTGTGCCCGTTAAACCAGGGAAAGAGCCCACCGTCACTGGGCCGGGCGGGAGCGTTTAACGCCAGAGGACAGGTGAGCTCCCTGCCTCCGGGACGATAAGGGTCTACCGGGAGACGTGGTCACGGAACAACCTGTTAACACGCCGCTGGTTTGTTTACGCTCACGTCATGGCATTCGCTGTACAGCGCTGCCTTTAGTGGAGGGTGCCCCACTGTCCCCACGGGGGGGGGGGGGGAAATACTAAGGAAAGACAACAAAGGGAGAACATGGAGGACGTGGAAGGCTAAGTCCATTTTCCAGCCCGGTTGGAGTCGGTGAATGAGCGACGACACTTCGTGGGCGAGACACGTCCCGGCTCCACCGAGATATCCAATCAATCAATCAATCAATCAATCAGGTCCAATCAGAAGGCCCGAAATCAACACCTGAGTAAAGTGAATCAGTTCACATTATGTGCCCCCCCATGAGTTTGCCAGAAACATGCCGGTCACCTCGCGGGTTTCCAGCATCCCTCCCTATTTTACACTGTGTCCAGACTATGACTGGTTCAGACAACTGGCCTTTCCACTAACAATTAGTGAGCTACAATCACTGTTCTGTGTGCAGGTTTTTCTTGTTCTTAATTTCTCCAACACTCCCGTGTAGCGCTGAGGGCCAAGTGAACCCGTTATTGAGGATATCTAAAATTCACACTATAATGAGCTGTGACAGAACCCCCCCCCACACACACACACACACACACACACCTTCTGATTGCTTCCCACCCACCTGCAGCCATCCTCCAGCTGTGGCTCAGTTTGTGTGTGTGTGTGTGTGTGTGTGTGTGTGTGTCTATGACTCTCGTAGCCACACTCTTATGCCTCTAGGTGCTGTCTCTTTACAATCAGTTGGCCCGTTAATGCTGAGCCTAACAGGTGTGGTTATAGTGCTATATAGCTCCCCCTTGTCCACCCACCGACCCTCTTAAACCCTGATGGCCTCTCATTGTTCTTCCATTTCTCCTCCAGGTGTCTGGCTCTCTCACCCCGCGGAGCCGCTGCACAATCCAGGGAGGGAGAGAGAGAGAGATCGAGAATGATTGAGTGAGGGAGAAATATGGCGAGAGAGAGACTTTCTTCCCCTCTTTCTGTTTTTGGATCACACGCTTTGTGATTCATGTCTTGGATACCGTACTGATGTCACGGTGACGTAATGCCGATGTCTGGTGGACGGTGAACATTTTAATATTTTAAGCTGGTGATGGGTGATCCTGAACCATTTCAGAACAAGGCGAAACGCTGAATGTGAAATAATAACATTGGCGAATTTAGATTTGGGTAGCAGAGAGTGGATCATACTGGATGCATTGTTCATAGTTCTGTTCTGAGGCCACCGCTGCGAGACCCGACACAGCTGTCCAACACTCCTCCAGCAACAGCAGACAAACACAAGGCAACACAGCACATTGGAGGAATATCTCCAATAATCTTCCCCCTGTAATTAAAATCCCAGGCCAAGCCGTCCACCACGCCGCTGTGTACAGACGGGCGCGTTTTACACGCTCCGACTCAGCCTCCTGATAAAATGATTCCCATAAGGAAGCGATTACACATTCGGATAATTCCAAGCAGATGTGAACATGCTTCGGCAAGTTAACAAGATTCTGCCTGTGTGGACGTGGACGGCCTCGCTCTGAGAGCCCCGCACAGCGACCCGGCCGGCCTGCCCACCGGCGGTTTGGGTTTGGCAAGAGACAACGCACACACACGCACGCACACACGCACACACGCACGCACGCACGCACACACACACACACACACACACACACACACACACACACACACACCCTCACTCACTCACTCACTCACTCACTCTCATGCTACATCGTGTCTTGTCGAGGCTGCTCCTGCTCCTGCTCCTGCTCCTGCTCCTGCTCCAGACGGGCCAGAACAGGAGAACAGGACCGCTACATTCAATCTACTTAACGCCTTTCCAGGCTCATTTGGAGAGGCCATATAATCCACATTTGGGTTCACTGTGAATAGCAGTGCTGTCGGGGACTGATGTCAGTCCATATGATACATTAATCACTATTGAACTGTTGCTTTATCGCTCGAAAGAGCCAAGTCTCTCAGAGGAGCCTGAAGATGAATCGCATGAAAGTTCAACTCAAACATACATTGGATTCGAGGGATGGGTCGAACAGCTCTCTATAGGCACCGAAGCATTGAACACAGCAGGGGTCTGCGTTTACTGTTCAACGTGTGTGTGTGTGTGTGTGTGTGTGTGTGTGTGTGTGTGTGTGTGTGTGTGTGTGTGTGTGTGTGTGTGTGTGTGTGTGTGTGTGTGTGTGTGTGTGTGTGTGTGTGTGTGTGCGTGTGTGTGTGTGTGAATACACGTTTTGAAGGACATAGGTAGCCTGGTGCATGCAGGATGCGGCTTACTGACCCTGTCTCCGTGAGGAACCGGAGCGCTTTCCACGTGTCGATTGGACAGCAGCCGGAGTGACGCGGGGCAGGTGCGCTGCGTGGATGTTGTAGACCCTGGGTGTTTGTTCTCAGGACAGGGGAGTCAAATTAGATTTTATTTTTTATGTCGGGTTCCAAAACATAAAACATCCCGGAGGTTGGCACTTGAAAGTGTTGAAGACTTGTTTCCAAAGTGGACCTCCAAATGCGTGGCTCTCTTCATGGAAATTGCGCATGTTAACACAGACACAGTGGTGCTTCGGGGGCCGGGCTTTCTTTCTCCAAAGACACCTTTTGCCGCTTGTTTCTTTTGAAATGTGGTGGTAACAGTTTAAATAGACCCGATTGCGTTTTTTAAATGATGTAATACTCTACTTTCCTTTTTGGTTTTTCGTTCTTTTTTTTTTTTTAGCATGTAGACATCTGAATTGATTGAAGATGCTTCTATTCTATTTTCGCAATAAAGACAATGATTCAAAGTACATTGAAGTATAGTTTGTGTCTGCGGTACAGACTATAATTAGTTAGATAATTATCTCAGGGAAATGGGTAGGACATGTGTGATACAGATTCGCAGAAGCCTGTCAAAGCTGAAGTGTGCAGTACCCTAGTCTACCGCTAGTGGGCACTTGATTTTCAACTTAACTTCGGGGGAAGGAGGATAAAACGGCAGGCCACACAAAAAAAACGTACGTTTTGGAAAAAGTAAAACACACGGCTTTTGCGAATGAACATAATATTTGTCTTTTTGATATTTATTCTCAATTAACTTTATTTCGTTATTTCTTTATTATAACATATTTATATCAATTTAAATTTTGAAATGTTTTGACATCAGACAATTCTAAAGTAGGCCTACTGCCTAATACCTGCGAGATGAAACAGTTTGATGGCTCATGTAAATAGGCCCACTTCATTACCTCGCCATACTGGCCCGTTGGCCTCGTTTATTAACTGGGCTCCGGCTCATACATTGACGGCGATAAATTGCACGTGAGCAAGGGGTTTATTTGCTTGCTTTCGAATTATTTTCCAATGGTGGCTACCTATGAAATGTGTGTATTCGCCTTGTGAAAGAGGAGAGGGGAGACACAGAGAGAAACAACAGAGGGGGGAGAGGTGGTGCTGGTGGTGGGCTGGGGGTGGGTGATGGTGGTGGTGTGTGTGTGTGTGGGGGGGGGGGGGGGGGGGTTTTTAAAGGGGGGGGGGGGGGGGGGGGGGGGGGGGGGGGGGGGGGGGGGGGGGGGGTTATTTATCAAAGGGCATGCTGGGCTTTTTATAAGAGTTTTGAAACATATCTTTTGTTTGGATTCCACATGATTGAATGATGCTTGACTTAATCCAATGCTCGTTGAGCCCTTCCAGGAGGGTGAGGCGCGCTCTTTGTGCATTCTGTCCCATGTGAAGCAGACCAAAGCCGGAGAGCGAGGGTCAGAGCTATTCGGCAGGGTATCGGGTCCTCCCCACCGGCACATCTACATGTGAAATCGCCATTTCACCCCTCCACACTCCCTAATTGTTGGTAAAATTATTTGTGAAATTGCCTTCCACCAGGAGTGTTTTCTACGGCGATTGTCACACAATTTTATATGCACGGCGGGCCCACAGAGTTGACACAAGAATCTCTTATTTTCTGCCATGTGTTCTCTATTCATGTGAAATTGTTGCAAGCTATATAATTACCTTAAAGCAATTACTTTTCAATGCAATGTGGACTGCTCTAGTTGGAGGCAACCTGTTGTCATTCATTGGAGGTAAACTCTATAGTCTATTTGAACTGATTTCGATGCGCACATTTAGGATGCTTAGTTTAAGGTCTAACGACCTGAAAGCTCTATTTCAAGATTAGTCGCTCATCTATCCTATTTGACTGTATGTAAAAAAAAAGCTATACATGGGCGAGATTTTAAAACCAGGGAAAGGAGAATACTGTTGTTTTTGTTTTAAGGTAAGTCATTATTTAATAATTACAATTAATTAAATAGCCATAATATACATTCATGCTTGACTCATATTGCTGACTGCAACATATAGCTGCAGCCCAAACACCAAAATGCACATGTTGTCTGACAATCCGTATTGTCATGCGGATTATTATCACTGACGGCCTTTTGAGCTGTTTTAGTAAATGTTAAATGTACCGAATGACAAAGGGATCGTTTCACACAAAACAATAAGACATTCTGTATTTACATGAGCAGTCCTGGACTGGTTACTTTCAGAAATATAGCGTGAGTGAAAGAAGGAGAGAAATTAGACAAAATATACCTTTTATTCAAAACTGCCAGCAATGATAGCCTAGAAACTACAATAGTAGTTTGTGAGATTGTGTTTTTACCTGCCTCCCATACTTTAAATGTCAAATAGGGGTGTAGCATTCATGAATTGAAAATATAATTTGTTCTATAAATCCTTTTTTCGTTTTCTGATTGGTTAAACGGTGCTTGGCAAAAACCTCTCTCTTTCATACATAAAAGAAATGCAGCGAGCCTATGAGATGGCTCCACTGTCTCCTCCTACAACGTACACTAAAGTTGGCGACTTAAACTCCTTCCAACCAGCGCGCAGGCTTTATCAAAACTACCGACCACAAAAGTATACCCAGGAAAAGAATAAAATACACTTTTTTACAAATTCGTTAATTTAGTGCAAGGTAGCCTACACCCCCTTCATTTACACAAACTACACACAGACACCCAGGCGGCAGTAGAAGGGGGGGGGGGTTATTTTGGCAATTCCTCGCGCAAGTGACGAGCATCGGTTCTCCGTGGAAGGGGTTTTGTACACAAGTTTTTTTGGAATTGGGATTCGAGCATATAGCTGTTGAGCATTGTTTACATTTGAAGACCCACTGTCTCTGCGATCGCGCGATTTCTTTTTTTTTTTTTTTGTATCTGGACCTCTGAGTGTGCCAGCTCCATCCAGACTGTATTTGGTGTTTCTTGAGTAGCTGGAATGGCTACTTTACCGGGAACTATGCCGCGCATGATGCGCCCTGCGCCTGGCCAGAACTACCCCCGCACCGGCTTCCCTCTGGAAGGTGAGATTATGACCGTAGATCAAGCGTTAAAATGTTATTTACTATAACGATATTTCTCAAACTATTCCGTAATAACACTTTATGGCTAGATCAACAGGGACTGCTGCGTATATAGCCGACTGTAGACTGTAGTGTCGTAGCTGTTATTTTTAATGTTCTAAATGTTGAAAATGTATTTACCCATTGGCAACAACAGCACAATATAATAAGTATTGTGATATAAATTATTATTTTGTAGCTACTTATTGTTTTATGCATACGTTATAATGGAGTCTGAAGGGGATTTATGTGTAGGCTCCATTAATGTATTTTGAGCACGAACTTTAATTCCTTTACGCAGCACGTTGATACAAATAAATCACACCAATTAAACGGTATCACATTTCTCCCCGCCTGTCGCCGAGGCATCCAAATATCTTTTTGTATTTGCATGCATTTATGGAGGCAGTTTTCCCATTACAGCCAGTGCGTGCTCAAGTGCTTGAAACTAAGATGCACAAAGCCACGGAGCTCCCAAGTTGTACGAGCTCCGGGATTTATTCAAGTGTCCCGTTGCTGGAAATGGCAATAATACACACAGCAAGGAGTTAACTCGAAAGATCACGCCAATATTTGTACAGCATGACTAGGAATAATCGAGGCGGAGAGTGGCACGCTCTTTAATGTCTCTTGAATGTGGAATTGGATGGTGAAGTGCCCTACACGTCTGATCCCGTCAGACAGAATTAATTTAGCACTCTGGGCCTTTTTGAAAAAGGCGTTGAGACAATATGTTATCCAGCCACGTTGTTTCTCATACATATTCTTCGCCAGTCGTACTAGAGTAATATTACCATTAAAAAAGAACACGCCAAAATGAGCATATTGCTACTATACCTTATGTGTACACTTGGTATAGTTGCTGGAGCAGAAAAAGCAGACGGTTTAAATAAGACCTGTGTTGTGTGTTGTGGTGCAGTATCAACTCCTCTGGGCCAGGGTCGCGTGAACCAGCTCGGTGGAGTGTTCATCAACGGGAGACCACTACCGAATCATATCCGACACAAGATAGTAGAGATGGCCCACCATGGAATCCGACCCTGTGTAATCTCGCGACAACTGAGAGTTTCTCACGGTTGCGTCTCCAAGATACTGTGCCGGTACCAGGAGACCGGTTCGATTCGTCCTGGGGCTATAGGAGGCAGCAAGCCCAGGGTGAGTGGAAGCCATGATGAATGAATGTGTACAAAAAAAAACTAAAAAAAAACGTAGGCTACGGCCAAATCGGCCAAGGTCCATCTCCACGGATCATTAGGCCAGTCGGCCTATACGAGCCTCGACTACCTGTAACGTAACATTAATACCAGCACATTTGCATGCCATGTGCGATCCTCTTGTATCACAAATCATCAACAAACACGAAATAATATAGAGCTATTTTTTTTTTATCTTATCTTATCTTATCTTTATCTGCCTCTTCTTTATCTGTTTTCTCTTTCTCTGTTTAAAAAAACCCCCAAATGTACTTACTTTTTTTTTCTCAATTCTACAACACCGTAAAGCAAGTGGCAACTCCCGACGTGGAGAAGAGGATCGAGGAGTACAAGCGGGAGAACCCCGGCATGTTCAGCTGGGAGATCCGAGACAAGCTGCTGAAGGACGGAGTGTGCGACAGAAGCACAGCTCCTTCAGGTGAGGCCTCCTCTGGTAAGCACACCTTCCTTTATTACCGACGTTCAACAACACATTGATGGTGTTTACGTGTACATTGTGCACATCAGCGTAATACATGTGGATATCATCAATCAATTTGGCCAACATGAAACTACGTCAATCTACATAATTGTTTGTATACTGACCTATCGCTTGGTGGTAATGTTACCCAGGTGACCTATTTCCCTGGCAAAGTCAGAAATGTGTTCAGTTATTCATTCTTAGACATGCACGAATGACACCGACTGTATTTCCTGCCAAAGTCAACATGAAGTGCACCACCTGACCTGATGTTAGTTAGATTTGGGCCTAATCACCCGTTTACTTTTTGTTGCCATTAGTGAGCTCCATCAGCCGCGTGTTGAGGGCCCGGTTTGGCAAAAAAGATGACGAGGATGATTGTGATAAGAAGGATGAAGATGGGGAAAAGAAAACAAAGCATAGCATCGATGGCATCCTGGGTGATAAAGGTAGGCTAAATTAATAACAGAGGTTAAAGTCGCCATGCTTCTATCAGCGTTAGATTGTGGGGCCTCGAATGACAGCCTATTAGGCCTATTGTTATTATTATTTTATTATTGTGATTTGTTTTTAATTATGGTATATTTTAATTGTTTGTTCATAATAATACTTATTAATAATAATAATAATAATAATAATAATAATATGAAATAATAATAATGGCCGTTATTTATTTACAATTTTCTAAATTGTAAAACATGTTAATCGAGATAAAAAAAAAAAAGAAACGAGGAGGAGTCTTGCACCAATGAATTTAATCTGCTCCCAACTTCGAAACCAACAGCTACCCAGTCACTCAATTATTTATGAGAGCCTTGGCAGAAGGTATTTAGCGGCAGAAAATTAATTTGTGTAACAAATTCCCCCTTTCGCTCGTTTAGCGATCACTAAACGACAGCTGACAGTTGACCCATTTCACAATAGATGTCATTTAGTGGCCCATCACGACACGTCGGTGAACGCAGAGCGCTACATTCAACTCTTCCTTTGCCCAAATCAAATATCCGTTTAGGACCATGGAGAGTGGAAACGTGGGAACATAGAACATGAACTTAAACAAATATTAGATTCATTTTAGGCAAATTTCCCGTATATGAGCGAGTGGTCCTTTTAATGACTCCGTGTTGCAGACAATAGTTGACAAACTCTCCTTTCCATTAGACCCAGCCTACCCTGTGAAACCCTGTGAGCTTGTTAATGTAGGCCCGTGTTTTTCTGGAGGAAGGTCTACAATGGCAAATACTGGATGGTCGATTGTGTCGATTATTTTGGAATATAAATAATAAAAATGCTAAATGATAATGACTTTGCTCAAAGGCCAAGTCGAATACAATTACACGATTCATTATTTAATAAGGTGATCATAATATCGAGCTGATAAATACTTGTTGATGGATTAGAAAAGTTTATTAATGTGAAACGTGACGTATTGGACAAGCATGCAGTAAATCAAGTTTTTTTTGCGGTGGTGGTCGTTTGGCGATCCTATTTTCTATAACAATATTTTACACGAATTACGCATAACTTTCAGCAGATTTGGATCTTACAACGGATAGATTACATGTTGTTGGCGAAATTGAACATGAATTTACGACTTGTGAGGATAACTTGATTACAACGATCGATTGAGTGATGAGCTTCTCCTGTTTTCTTTTCGGTTTGTGTTTAAAATATGAAATAATTGCTTTCCCTGAAAAAACTCTTCCGTACCGTAATGCAGTTATGCAGCTACCAGCATCCCGAATGGCATTTAATAACATTAATACTTATTAGAGTAAGTACTGGAAACGATGTTTGCTGAATAGGTGGCTGTGTTCGTGCAGGGTGTAATAGCTTGCAGCCATGGTAAGAAATGTATTTATCCCCAATCAGCCCCTCACTCCCCGGGTTTGAAGCGCAGTCCTGACGCGGAGGGGCTTTAAAAGCAGATTAAATTGAGCCTTTTATTTCTTTTGACTTTCATCTCACAGCGGAGCTCAGTGGCTCGCCTCGGGCACAACAATTCACGAGATTGTTGGTTTACTTATCCAGATTTGACGGGCCTCATTTTATTTATCGAGCCTATTTGTTTATGCCTATATGTATTTTTATGAATCCCGTTTATTCTGAGGTTACATGGCATTGAATGTTTTCCCATAGGCCTACCTTTAATCAGGATTTATGACACGTGTTAGCACTAAACGGCCAAAAATAGGTCGATTTTAAATAGTGGGGCTACGCCCCGAGTGGCTTTCCTACATCATGTTGTGCATTCAAGCAAAACTCCACAAAAATATTTTTAAACGCACGGGCCAATTTCCGCCTCCTTCGCTCACTGTGATGCAGATGTGCAGGTTATCGCGACATCCAACATCATGTTTTTTTATGAATCACGATACTCTTCATAATAACAGGCATACACAACACAACGACAAACGGGTTTCAAAAGCAAAAAAAAAAAGGGCTGGCTGATGATGTGTTTGCGCCGGAACAGTCAAGAGAGAGAAAAGATGAACGTGCCCCAACGAGACCTGAACCAACAAAGTCATTCAGTCGTACGAGTTGGCGACAGGCGACGGACACTTCAGCAAATCGTCGGCTTACCTCTAGGTTCTCAATCTAATCAAACAGAGGCCAGGCGGGATTTCTGCGCACTGGGGAGGGATAATGAGAGAGCAGTCGCGACGCAATCCAAAGCTCCAGGTTGGGTTCCTTGTGCACGTTCAATTAAATGACCACGCAAGTCGATCGCAATTTAACAACGTTTTTTTTTTAACCAAGACAAGGATAATATCCTACGTTGCATGTTCCCGAGAATGTGGAAGGAAAACAAATCCACGATATGCATACCATTTGACCAAAAACACGCGCGCATGCGTGTGCGTGTGCGTGCGTGCGTGCGTGCGTGCGTGCGTGCGTGCGTGCGTTTTGATAGACCAGACATATATAATGTCGCTATATTTTGGGTCTAAAGCTGCAGCTGAATGAGAAGGACAGGGGAATGAAGCAGGGGACCACTTCAAACAAATCCATCTGGAATACTGTGTGAGAGAGATTTAGTGAAAGTATGGGGAAGTTATTTAGCTATTAATAACGTTTCTCCTCAGGCATTGAGAGTCACTCCATCTGCACTTTCTCGCAGCTATTTGGCTGGCTGGAAATTGAGGGAGACCCAAATGTTGGGCAGAGATAACATACCCATCATAGCCTAGACCCTGCGCTGTGCTTCACTGCATTAAACTCGGATTAACCTCCCGTGTCCCTGCAGCCACTCAAGACACATTTCACTGGAATTTACATCGCTAGGCCTACAGTTCTTATGAGGAGGGCAGCAGCTGAATGGAAGTATATCATCGATGAGTAATTGATATTATTATAATGTAAACTTTTAGAATCTCAATAACGCCAATAATAATACGCTAATAAAAAAGTACAATATTTATAATAATATCAATGATATATAAATGATAATAATAATAATAATAATAATAATAATAATAATAATAATAATTATATTATTATTATTATTATTATTATTATTATTATTATTGCTATTATTATTATTATTATTATTGTAATTATCATTGTTATTTAGATAATAGGCATCATAATAGAATATTAATAATAATGTAATTATTATTGTGATGATGGTTATTATTACATGAATAACACAAATATATGCTAATAACTTGTGAAGGTCTATATTAAGATGCGCTGGGGCAGTGTTATTAGGCCTATAAATGATTATAAATGTAGATGTCAGCTGTATTATCATTATTATCAATTTACTAATCAATTTCGTAGACTATATTTATTTGTTTAGGATTTCACACAGAACAACAATGTCCTTTCAGGACATACTAACAGCCATGCATTATTCCGTCCCATGAAACAAAAAAACCTAAAAGCCTAAATAATTTCCTCGACAGCAGACCAGATCGGGTTTAAAGGTGAACCGTTTCCGAGTCTCGCGCGGAACAACGCCATCTAAACCTAGTCGCACGCACGTGAAAGGATATTTTCTGTTTTTCGTTTACCCCAAAACAATTGTGATTTATTTTCCTTGTCATATGCCTTTGCAGCCTTCCGTTTTGATTGTAATGAACAGTGGCAGGACGACATGGCGACTGTCAGAGGGACGATTTATGAGTCGCCTGCCCCCCTAACCGCTGCGCGAGCAACAGCGGTGACAAGTCCAACAAGCCAATTATCTAGGCAGCGCTTAGATGCCAATTAACTCCTTTATTTATCTAAAGACAGTGTGCTGAATGGATGGGGAGAGAGACGAATCCGACGTTATGTTAGGAAAATTGGTTAGCGTACTCTTGTCTCTCACATATGCCTACATCTATAAGAAAAAAAAAACAACATCATACAAAATAATGATAGTACGAATAATACTCATCATAGCACTACACGTATTTGTGGATGAAATATGTTTCCCCCCTGCACCAGACGATTGCTTGTATAGTTTGGGATAAGATTGTTCATAATTGCATTTCTTCACAGGAACAAGGCGGTGTTGTTTCTGCTAATGTTCCATACAAAATGCAATTGAGACAATAAGACGACCAAGTATCGCGGGAACAAAAAAAAAGTTGACATGTGATTTGAAATAATATGTAGGCTTTCGCAAAACCTCCTAACTTCAATGTAGAACAGACGGCTGGTTAGCCGTCCCGAAGCATACGATACACATTAAGGAGGACTGCGGTGCCCTGCAGGTATCCTGTGTTTAATGTTTCAATATAGGCCTACTAGACTTTGCTCTCACTTTTTTACAGCGCTGTTCTTGTACGCTTACTAAAGTAAGCCATAGATTGCTGTATGCTGTATTGAAAAAGCTAGGCCTACCTATTCACATGAAACTCAGATTCATAGAAGGTAATCCTTCACTCCTCTGCTCGACCCTCCACAGACACATACACACACTCAAAGTCCTTTATTTATCTTGCTTTCTTTCTTTCTTTCTTTCTTTCACATTTCACATTTTATATTATTATTATTATTATTATTATTATTACTATTGCTATACCAAACATTAACGTTAGAACCGTCAACATGTGCATAATGACTATAACGACGACATGTTAAATGGAGTGGAAGAATGTGAACGAGGCTGGCAGGAATCATCTGGTCCACGAGACCCCATTGAGCCTGACTCGGAAATCATAACCTTAGCAGCTTTCCTTTTCTGAAAGCGGCTCGTTGAACTTGTCAGATTTAATTAGGCTGGTAAAACGCGCAAGTGCATCGGCGAGAAACAGTAGGCGCCTTGGTCAGGGCCAATAAGGCCTTCGAGTCTGCTTGAATTTGTCGGGGGGATGAGGAGCGGGGGTTTGACGGTGAAGTTGAAGTTGAATTGGACCGCTGTGGGCTTTTATTTCTCTGGAAGCTTTTTTTTTCCGCTATTACTTCAATTATGGCCATCCAGTGGCCTGCACAGGGCAGACCGCTTGGACTGAATCGTTGTTTTAATGAGGAATGAGATTAATTGGAGCAGACATAAAGTCTTTTAAGTTTGGTGGGGGGAGGGGGGGGGGTTCTCAAAATGGTTTTAAAGGTGGATTACTGGCTTAGAGCCAGGCCTACATTTTACTGCGTCGTAATACTTTGAACTGTGTGCCCAACAGGTGTCAATCCCGATGGTAATTTCGAAAACACTCCCGTGCATTCATTTGCGTGGTTAATTTCTGTGCTTAATATGTGCCTGCAACATTTGTGCCTTATTCAAATTGAAATCAAATGTCAAAAATAATAATTCCTAGCAACAAAACACACATCAAACTTGATGATGTAAAGTGACTAAATGTATATATTCTATATATATATATTTTATTCAGCAGAGAAAAAAAAACACCCAATTGTTAAAATTCCCAATTTTTAAAAGAAGCCATTTTCTTTATTTTTGCATGGTATACTTTGTTCCTGGTGTTGGTACCCAGCAGCCCTGTGATGTCTGACAGCCTACTCCTGCCATTGTCAGACAAACAGCCCGCAGAAAGGGAAGAGAGAAAGCGGAGGGCGGAGAAAGGAGCCCTTTGTCATCTGCTGTCCTGAGACTCCGCGGCGCAGGCCCGCCATTCAGCTCACTTGATGAACTCCTCCAAAAGTTTATTAAGGAGCAGAAAACAATGCAAACTAAAGCCTTTGGGTGCCCTGGCAGACAGTTTATAAACTAGCAGCCATTGTGCCTCAAAGGCAGATGCATGAATACTTTTCAATGGGGCCTTCAAACTGACACGATGAGGCCGGACAGCGGAGGTTTATAAAGGGGAGGGAGCTTCTGCTGCAGCTCAGATCTCTGCCTCTCTTTCTGCATTAATGTACATCTGCAACGGGGCGTGTGTTTGTGTGTATGCGTGCGTGTGTGTGTGTGTGTGTGTGTGTGTGTGTGTGTGCGCGCGTGTGTGAGTGTGTGTGGGGGTGGGGGTGTGTGTGTGTGGGTCTGTGTGTGTGTGTGTATGTGTGTGTGTGTGTGTGTGTGTGTGTGTGTGTGTGTGTGTGTGTGTGGTGTGTGTGTGTGTGTGTGTGTGTGTGTGTGTGTGTTGTGTGTGTGTGTGTGTGTGTAGGTGTGTGTGTGTATGTGTGTGTGTGTGTGTTGTCTTCTTGGGTTTTACTTCAATAACACATTTTATGTCATGTTGACCACAGCAATGTACATATATATATTTTCTCTACACAGCCATCAGAAAAATATCCCTATCCTCAGTAAATGTATGTTTATATGGTTTACTTATTTTTCATAAATAATATTAATTATTGTAAATGATGAAAATGAAGCAGTATTTAGCTGAAACACAAAGGAAGATTGAAACTTGTGTCTCAAGGTGTATCAAAAAACTATAACATTTCGTTATTAATTGTATGCATGGGAAAACGAAAACGAAACAACCTCATCATCATCATCATCATCATCATCAAGGTCGAACCAACTTGGCCTTTTCTGTTTATTGACTCCATTTGACTTCGTAAAAAAAGCCTCCCATTCTTTGGGCTCTGAAGGGGCATTGCAGACTCTTTTTTTATGTGGGCCTCAGTATGGACACTGTTTATTCAGCGGTACAACGTTGTGACGCGCTCTGCACCCAAGAAAATACTTTCCACTTCTTTTTTTAGGAAATACCATAATATTTACCCATTTTATATTCTGCTATCCCCTCTCTCTCTCTC
>OMKI01048095.1:0-10949 GCA_900302315.1 Phycis blennoides
GGGGGGGGGGGGGGGGGGGTGCGGGGGGGGGGGGGGGGGGGGGGGGGGGGGGGGGTCCCCGTTGTGTTCTACCGGGGCCACCCAGATGTGACACCCTGTGTGGAAGGGGGCGGGGCGCAGAGCAGTGAGGTCGGAACTCCCGGCAGCTGGCTGCCTGGCGGTCAGACTTGGTTTATTTACCCACGAGGCCGTGCAGCGGCCAATCAGGACCCTGTCCAAAAACATCCTCGCCACTGAGCTTGTGTGTTGGCCAAACGCTGGCCAGTCTGGGCCTGGCGCTAACTGAAGACTGAACCCAATGCTGAAGACTGCCTCTTCTTTGTCGTAGTGCTGGTGGGTTTCAGTTCAAAGTCCGTGACATCAACAAACTAGCTAGCTAGCTAACTGACGCCAGGTGTTTTTTATGTAATCTGTGGTCGAAAGGCTCAACAACAAGGCAATGGGAATGATTCCTCTTTCTTCCCCATCTAGCTATCTATCCATCTCCAGGTGTAGCCTACAGGTGAACAGTTTAATCAAAACAAATTTTCAATCAATCAATAGCGTCTTATGCATCCTGTTTTTATTCATTCTAAAATAAAAGCACACTGCATTATTTCTACGTTTTGGTTCACTCTTTGTATGTTGAAATAAATACAATTCAGTAAAAACCTTGTACTCAACTAATATAAACCAATCACATTAAAACAACACACGCACTGCCCAATAAGAAGGTCCGACTGTTAAGTGTGGTATAAGCTCTGTAGTTGTCTTCCCTGCCACACTTCACCCAGGTGGCGTGACACAGGGCACAGGCTGTTGATGTTTAAACCAGTTTGTTGATGAGTTGGTCGATTTTAGATTTGTATTGTTACACTCAGAGCAGGTGTTCAGCCCTGGCATGTCAGAGCTCTCTCTCCCTCTCTCTCTCTCTCTCTCTCTCTCTCTCTCTCTCTCTCTCTCTCTCTCTCTCTCTCAATCATCTCAATCTTGGGCCAGCCGTGAATCAGACACACACTCCACAGTTCTTCAGACATTGTTGTCAAAAACAAAACAAGGTGCGTTTTGTATCCAAATTTTACAACGGCCACCATTTTTAGACATGTAAGACATGTATTTATTCCGTTGCTATGGACGCATAGAGCGTAAATAAAACAAACCCACTGTGGGACCACACGAAGGTGCGCTAACATCACCGTGTCCCCTCTGGTTTCCAGGCTAACCTCTCTGCGGGTCACGACAGGAACACTGAACCGTACTGTCGGCTGGCTCCAGCCAACCCCTCACAGAAGGCCAAACATAACCACTAAAGGGGAAAAGAAAAACAAATGTCCCACCAAATATATACGTGCATAGAACTATGTGTTTCAACCGTTTAGAGGCTATGTTTATGAGGAGTGGCAGCACATGTTGGGATGATTGAGCCGACCCCAAGGCAGATCATTTCCCCTGACCCATTATGAAAGCGGGGGTGTGCCCGGGGGCCAACATGGCAGCGGTGAAAAACGACGGGGCCCAGGGCAGAGGGATGCTCAGCTACACGGGATCGCATGTCGATTCTCTCCACTGTTTATGCGCGTTAGCGCGACGCTGTGTTCCGCACCACCAACAGGTTGGGGGGGCTCACTGACTCACATTGAGTCACGATGATTCTGTTAATGGACTGACACACTGCTGTCACGAGGATGAAACATCCCTTCATTAATGGCTCAAACAACACAGTTAAAAACAGTTTTATTGTACTTGAAGTTGATTTGCACAACACGTGGCCTTTTGTAATTTCAGGATTGTGCTCAATGCAAAATATGATAAGCATATGTTATTGACCCGCTGTAGCCTTAAATCCCCTCATAATATAGGGTATATGTGGCTGTAATTTAAGGTAGGCCTAGGCCCTAATAGTTACTATCACCCAAGTAATGCTAGGTTGTTTCGAGACTGATTGTTTCGAGGTGAAGTGTTTGGTCCCTCGATTGGGAATCGCGCCGACTGTTCTTTACAAGCCACTGGCAAACTGTTGCACCTCAATCTCTAGCGAGTTCACATCTGAGAATATTTACACATGGTATTACTGTAGCCTAGCATGTTTCACATAGTGCTAAACAGAATCCATGCATGTTGCCAAACAACAGAGATCAGGGCTGGTATAAGCAGGTGGACTTGCACCTTCTGGTGGCTGAAAAGTAATTATTTTCCCCTTCAAGAAAGGGCAGAAGGACATGTTATGGTGTGCATGTATGTGGTGTATTTGTAGATATGAGAGATCGAATGATAGGTAGAGAGACAGACAGAACGTCTGTGTGAAGTAGCGGGTCCGTCCTGACATGTCACCTCTGTAGTCGGAAATACAGCTCATGGTGCCCTGTTGCCATTGTGACACATACTATTTGTGTGGATGAAGCACAGACTCACCAACCTACGCACACTGCACCGTAAAAGTAAATGAGAATGATTGAGGCGAAGACAAATAGTTCTAGCATCAAAGAAAAAGCTAAACATGTGTGTGTGTGTGTGTGTGCGTGTGTGCGCGTGTGTGCGTGTGTGCATGTGTGCGTGTGTGTGTGTGTGTGTGTGTGTGTGTGTGTGTGTGTGTGTGTGTGTGTGTGTGTGTGTGTGTGTGTGTGTGTGTGTGTGTGTATGTGCATGTGCATGTGTGTGCGTGCGTGCGTGCGTGTGTGTGTTATAGCGTGCGGTTAGCTTAGCTTCTTCCCGTCAGCCACATGCATGAGGATGACCGTTCCTGTCTAGCGTCAGACATCTGCCATCGCTTTACATCTGACTGTCTCAGCCAAGCTGCCTTCTCTCAGCCCCACCATGAAAACCACAGCACGGGCTGTGCTGGGAAAGTCGTCAGGCGTGGTCACATTAGTGGTTCTAAACTTTTAACCTGCTCAGATTATCCGGTGGAAGTTCGTTTAAAGCAGCCGGATAGAAAATGTTATCGTGGATAAAAATCACTGGTTTAACGTGATGACACATCACGTGAAGGCGATCGTGATTAGAATGCTCTGCCGTGTTAACTTGTTTTCCGTGTCGTTTTCCAGGAGTGTGTTTCGTGAGCCGGCGGGCCCTGTGTGATTACGCGTGTGATTTGTTATTTCCGAGACAATCAACAATCACGTGGAAAAAGTATATTGCGTGTTTTCCTTCAGGTAAATTGTGTTCTCAGTCGTAGAACTCAAAACAGCTCTGTCCAAATGACAGCTTTTGTAACTACTGTTTTGTCAGGTGGACCGTCAGCTGGCTGAAAACACCAATCTGACGGCAAACCGAAGTGAAGGAACTAGACCAGTAAAAGTAACACATTTGGTCACACTAGCAATAACATTTTAGAAAATTGTGATTCCCTTGATATTCAAGGGAATATCAAAGTAAACAAAATACATAAAATACAAATTGTATAAATGCTATATAACAACTTAAATATCAATGCCTTTTAACCTACTGAACCTACCTACCCACCTTTTAACCTACCTACTGAAACTTCTGGTGATTCTGGTGACTGAAACTTGTTCTGGTGACGTTCTTACTGTATTAACAGCAATTAAATGTTTTACCTTCTTCTGACAAATGTACTCTTTGTAAGTCGTTTTGGATAAAGGTGTCTGCTAAATGCCCTAAATGTCAATGTATTAACGAATGCCTCTCATAAAATAAACGTAGGTAAAACCCGAATAGGTGTGATGAGTGGGCTGTGAGTAGAGGTGAAGGTGTTGGGCACGGGTGGTAAATCCTGATTTATCTTTTCTGTGTCCATATGATAGTGGTGGAATGGGTTGGTGCCTAACAGTCTATGGTGCATGGAGATCTCAACGTCGAGATATCCTGGAATTTCCTCCTCAAAGTTTATTATCAGACACATTATTGAATTACATTTAGTTTCAATCGATTTGATTAAAAAAAAAAAAACATTCTATGTATCGGCAGACATAATTATATTTCTCTCTCTCTCTCTCTCTATAATATATATATATATATATATATAGAGAGAGAGAGAGAATATTCTATTTCTTAATGTATAGAGAACAACTGAGATTGTGCAGTAGGAACTTTGTATGTGTAGTTCCGATGTTTGCTTTGTTTCCATCCGGACCCATTATCCGTAAGAACAACGTGGAAGTTTGGTTGTTTCGCGCTGAACTTGTTTCCTTACCGATATTGTTACAGCGCTTAAAATGGATATTCCGGGCAAGTATTTTCTAATACTAATAATGGTTTTATATTTATCCTACGTGCGTACTTTGTGTTATCTACTTCTGGGTCACATAGCTGGTTCAGGGTAACAGTAACTAAGTGTAATATTAGCAGCTAGCTAACGAGTGTTTGCTCGAACTATTGATTACTACATCTACTGTAATATTAATAAATAACCTATTCATGTTCACATGTACATTCACCTCTATAGTTAACGTTACGTCGACAGTTCAACTTCATTTTCGAAGATTTGTATATTTCAAGCTACTAATGCTAGCTAATGACTTAATGCAAACCAACAGCAGATGTGTGCATGTCTTTCTTCCATGGGATGTGTGTGTGTATGTGATCAACGTATGTGATCAGTGATCAATGTGTTCAACTTATAAACGTTTCCAAACCAAGTGTTCACGAATGTGAAGTGGTGTTGAGACCAAATCACCTCCATGTTCGGACTAACAAGCCCACACGATCCCAACCCAAAATGTATTCATTTCTCTTTGGGTGCAATCTTATTGCGCCATATTCAGCCGCATCCAGGTACTATTATGATGTGTGAAGTCCACGAAAACCGATGAATGTCCAAGCACTGAAAATCTCTCCCTAACGTTTTCCACAGGTCCAAATAAGGACAACATCCGTGCAGGATGCAAGAAATGTGGCTATCGTAAGTGCATCTGATGACCCAGAAATAAACGTTCTTTTGTCTTCATCACTCGGTTTCATTTGGACTGTCGTTGTTGTTGTTGTTGTGTTTTTCCAGCGGGCCACCTGACGTTCGAGTGCAGGAACTTTGTGCGCGTGGACCCCCAGAAGGACATCGTTCTGGACGTGAGCAGCACCAGCAGTGAGGAGAGTGAGGAGGACCTGCCGGAGGCCCCCCGCGATGACAAGCAAGGTCGCAGCGGACGCTCTAAAGGTCAGCGGGCCTGGAGACGTGGACCTGGGGCTTACACACCTTTCTCAGCCCCAGACCCCGGCTTTACGTCTGAACTTTGACTCGGATCCAACTTGCGTCCGCTTCCCCCCCCCGGTCATCGCTTGAACCCTGTCAACGTTTAGCCTCACCAGGTCCGTCCAGATACTCAAGGTTTTGTTTCGCTGTGAAGATAACCTCTGGCCACGGCAGCATGGTGAAGTGAGGCTCTTGCGCTTTAGGCTGGAAGCCATCCTGATCACATGACCCCGCGTTCTGTTTCACTACACGGATCAGTCTGGACCTCGAGCGGTCCATGTAATCACGGCCAATCAGGGACTGCCTCTTGGTTAAAAAAAAACTGTAATTTCGCTATTTCACTATTACTACCACTGTTAGCATTTCTTGAAGCATTGAATGGTAACATTTACATTAGTAGAGTAAACGCAGTGAAGTGCAGCCTATACGTGCAGTTTTATCGACTCGATAACAATAATTAAACAAGAACAAGAGTATGCACCAGCGCAGTTTCTTGGCAGAAACTGCTTTTTCACAATCGTGAACCGTGCACCGTAGAGGCATCACGTGTCGCGTTCGGCTGATTAGCTGAAGGAGTTTGTCAAGGAAAGTATTCCCTCCCACGCGGATGTGGACGGCTAGACATCCAGACAGATCCGTGGAGCGAAAAGTGAGGTCATGTGCTCAGGATGGGTCTTCAGGCTAATTGTGCTCTACTCCGGTTGGAAGAAATACAAAAACATATTGTCCTCGGAGACGCGTCTTTCGTTTTGATTTTCGTTAATCTCTTAATGTCTTTATCCCGTCTACCTCAGACCACATGGTTTTGATTTGCTGAAACTCCCTCCCCCGAGCGCTTATAATTGTAACATCTTTGGAAGAGGCTGTCAGGCTGATCTCCAGAGAGCAGCAGGATGTGGCATGTCTGATCAGGATGGTCCCACAGGGTCTATCAACACTTGGATGTATGCACTTTGGGCAGACATGCACTGGTACATACAAATCATGAGGCAAAAGGAATAATTTTGTGTTTTAAATGCACCATTAAGTATATATTATAATATATACGAGAGAGAGAACAAATTTCGTTCCCATGTATAAAAAACATGTGAATGACAAATGAAGACCGAAAGGTCCCAATAAAAATAAATAAATATATATATATATATATATATATATATATACTACATAATGATGTTTATACTGCTGATTTATACAACGGCATATGCATGTGACCCTACATGGGGTCCTGTTCCCAATGTTTCTATTTAAAAGGCCAACGCTCTCTTATCCATTGGTCATCTCTTTTGCAGGTTCCCGTGACGACGAGCGTAAACACAGGCGGAAGAAGAGCAGGGACAGAAAGTCGAGGAAGAGGTGAGCTGCTGCCCCAGGTGTCTCATGATGCATCAGCTGGTGGACGTCCTGCTTTAGCTGTTGATCAGAAGGACTTGAAGGTAAAGTCATTTCCAAGCATCAATCTCTGTCTCTCTCTCTCTCTCGACAGGTCGTGCTCTTCGTCCAGCGGCGACGACGACGACGCCAGGAAGAAGAAGAAGCGGCGGTCCTCCTCCTCGTCCAGCGAAGAGGAGGAGGCGGAGAAGACGAGGAAGGACAAGAAGAAGAAGAAGAGCCACAAGAAGAAGAGCCGGAAGCACAAGCAGGAGCGGGAGAAGACGCAGAAGAAGAAGCAGAAGAAGAGGAAGAAGCGGGAGTCTTCCTCGGACAGCTCGGCCGCGTCGACGGACAGCGACTGAGACTCCGCCTCCGCTCTGACTCGTGAGAGGACTCTGAGGACTCTGAGGGCTCGGAGGACTCGGAGGACTCTGAGGACTCTGAGGACTCTGAGGACTCTGAGGACTCTGAGGGCTCGGAGGACTCTGAGGACTCGGAGCACTCTGAGGACTCTGAGGGCTCGGAGGACTCTGAGGCCTCCTCCTGTCTGTGATGCACATCTCCTTCGGGATGTGGTGCAGATCTCATGCTGTTTTCTATTCTGACACGCCTGCGTGTTGTGGGGGGTGACCGAAGTCAATGCAGCATTCCAAAGCTTTTTTTTTTTTAAACGTGTCGTAGTTTCCATTGAATCCGTATGTGGAAAGGGGATCTAAATCCACGTTGGGACGTTTTGAGTGCGGAGCGGAACGAGACCGCCACTCTGGCAGAGCTTCACCTGGGCCCTTCCCTCCCGTCCCTTTTTTAGTTCTGCTGTTTTTCCCCCCTCTCTGTCTCTGTCTGTCTTTCTGTCTGACACGTGGACACGTTGTCTGCGGGTGCTGGCTCCGATGTTTAGTGTTGTGTGTATGGATGCTGTTATGCTTAAGGTCCGGGTCCAGGTCTTGAATTCTAGCTGTGTGTTTGCACCTCAGAAACTAGATGACGTTACTTTTTAAGATGCTAGGTTTTCAGTGACCGATCCACCACCTGGTTACCCGTCGACCCTTTTCAGAGATCAGTTTTGTACGGATGCTTGCAGTGCTGTTGATGCAGCAGCCGAAGGATTGCACCCGTTTTGACGTAATGCGTGTTTATGAAAGCTTCACATGCATTTGTTATTCCTTCCATTATTTCGCTTGACCCCGGTAGTCATGACTACATGTCATTATCCCATTTTATAAATGATTGTTGGATTTTTTATTGCTCTTCTTGAGGGTCCTTTTATTTACTTTTATGATATATTGCATGCATCATCTGGAAAGCAGCCAATACCAATACAGTAGTAATAGTAGTAGCAGTAATCAAATTGTTATTTTATTTCGTTTTTATTGGGTTTAATGAGATAATAGAACCGATAGAACCGATATACATGAGTAATCCTCCGGCGTGAAGAATCCAAACTGCAATCCCCGCAGAGGCGCTCTGGGCCCCTCTAGTGGTAGACCGTGGTAATGCAGGACACCTGACCGGCTTCTGAGGAAATACGCCGCAAAATGGCACGCAAAGAAAAGGAATCCTGATACTGAAAGTAACATTAATTTATATAAACTTTCATGTAATAATATAGTCACAGGAGGGTTGGCGGTCCGATCCCCACAGCCAACTGTCCACATGAACCCCACAAATGTACTTATTGTAAGTCACGTTGGCGTTTGCTATATCCATTTCTTCTATTTTCACTTCAGTCATTTAGAAGACGCCTTACAAGGAATGTGACGGTGAATTTGGAATTACATTTCATTGAGAAGGCAGCGGTTAGGCGTCCGGCTGAGAGATGACTACAGGTATGTTGTGGACTTCAAGGGGAAGTCAAACCGACAACCTTCGGATGGGGTCGTAGGTTTGATCCCCTCCAGACTAATCTTGTTTACTACACATGCATACACATAATCATTGGTGGACCGAAGCCGACTTCCACAGAGAAAGCTGGGCAGCCCATGAGCCCAGGCAGGTGGCTACAGGTTGGCTCCAGGGAGCACACATCAGGACCCCTCCTGCGATGTGGAGAGTTTGAACTGACGATCACAGCACCCGCCAAGTCAAGACATTACAAGTCATTACTAAAGTTCTACAAAAGGGGTTGTTTGGGCCTTGCCAGAAGAAGAAAATAAGTTTGATAAGGTAATGAGCTTTTTGGATGCTCTTTGTGCTTTGTGTTCAGTGTGTGTGTGTGCGCGCGCGCTGTGATACAGGTGTTTATAAAAGGGCCCATTAACTTCTCGATCCCCTCTGGGTGTGGTTCCTGATATAATGCGCAGACATCTTGACAGCTCCACGCACGGCCGCAGATCAGCACACCGAGGGATGGCTTCTCGCTCTCCTCCTAAAAGTCCCTCAGGGCGGATTTGAAATTATAATTTTTTTTTTAAAAACACAACATCCAATTTTCAATTGGCAGTGACTCCTGGATGTTCCCAGAACGAGTACGGCGAACACACAGATAACGTGTTTGGAGTCTACTCGGCCCAGGCGAAGGGATCGAGATTACGATCGACGCGTTAAGACAACAGGCCTTCTGCAAAGTGATGAAACCGTGTTTAGGTTCTCCTTTGTAAACCATGGGTTCTGTTCTAACTCAGGACAACCAAACTGGAATGAGTTGACCGAAGTAGTGTATAGTGCACGCGTTCTGGATTCTCTTGAGACGTTGACGCGCTGTACACGGGTGTCACGGGCCGGCCTTGTGCTCCCAAACTAAACTCAAAAAACACATGAAAGCGGCGAGAGCGTCGGTAATTGTCCAGATGGAAAGAGAATGCATGGATGCAGACCGATATTAAAGCAGCGAGAGAAGCCTCCATGAGCAGGAAACCAATGAGCAAACCATATGCTCCTCTGCAGAAGACAAATAACGGCATTGTCTGTTTTCAACAGCTCATTGGCTTTTATTGAGCCCGCCGGGCTGCGGAGGTAGCCGCGAGAAGATGAGCCGCCATCGCGCCGTGGAGATGGGAGAGGAGCCGGTCAAAGTTATCTATCAGCGGGCTTTGTTGCGGAGGAGAATAAACTCCCCCTGCCCTCCCTCCCTCCCTCCCTCCCCCCCCTCTCTCTCTCTCTCTCTGCAGCCGTTACAGGAGCAGCAGGCCGTGACTTTTTATCCCCGGAGAAGAAAGAGCAACGCTTCCAAATAACGTGGTGAAAACAAAATGGCTCATTGAAGTTAAAACCATGTAGAGCTAAACGATCCCCAGTAACACAGCCGGGGCCGTTCCGTGATGCTCCTTTCTTTTTTTCATAACTTCAATCTCGGTAAGTGAGAACACTTTGCCGTTTGGTGTTTATGTGGTCGTTTTGATTGTTTTCTGCCTGGTTTTTATTTTTTTTCTAAGTTCCGGGGTGGACTCCTCCTCCTCCTCAGACTCCTTCTCCTCCTCTTCAGACTCCTTCTCCTCCTCTTCAGACTGCTTCTCCTCCTCCTCAGACTCCTTCTCCTCCTCCTCAGACTCCTTCTCCTCTTCAGACTCCTCCTCCTCCTCCTCAGACTCCTTCTCCTCCTCCTCAGACTCCTCCTCCTCCTCTTCAGACTGCTTCTCCTCCTCCTCAGACTCCTTCTCCTCTTCAGCCTCCTCCTCCTCCTCCTCCTCCTCCTCGGCCTCCTCATCCTCCTCAGCCTCCTCCTCGTCATCCTCCTCAGCCTCCTCCTCCTCAGCAGCCTCCGCCTGACCCTCAGGCCGCCACGAGGAGAGAAAACCCCAACAAGGGGGCGTCGGACGCGGGTCACCCCGAAGGCACGGTGTCCGGTGACGTCGCTTGTCCACAGGATCGCGTGCAGTTCAAATCCCATATACCTGGCACGTGAGCACACAGGCGTTTTGGTAGAGTAAGGGTTGATCAGAGAGAGAGAGAGAGAGAGAGAGAGAGAGAGAGAGAGAGAGGGGCGGGGGGGGGGGGGGGAGAGGGAGAGAGAGGGGGGGGGGGGGGGGGGGGGGGGGGGGGGGGGGGGGGGGGGGGGGGGAGAGAGAGGGAGATAGCGAGGGAGGGGGAGAGAGGAGAGGAGCCAGTGTGGAGGAGGTGTTGGACAGCTGTGATCCTGCCCACCCAGTGATCGATCGTGTGCCAGGGCTCAATGCTAGGGATCTGGACCTTTGTTTTTCCTATGGTGTGTGCGTGTGTGCGTGTCCGTGTGTAATAGGACTAAATGAAGGATTTTGTGAATGGCTTTATAAGTCAGGGGTGTTGTGTCTGTGTGCACATGAGTGTGTGTGCACGTGTGTGTGTGTGTGTGTGTGTGTGTGTGCGTGTGCATGTGCGTGTGTGTGTGCGTGTGTTCTTCAGTGTGGATGTAGGGGCCCGGGGTGCACTAAAGATAGGTTGTCAATACAGTGAAGCAACATGGAATGCATTAAGGAGAGGTGATGAAATAGATGGAAAGCGCTCTACTGGTGGCTTATTCCAACAACGCAAC
>OMKI01048097.1:0-11069 GCA_900302315.1 Phycis blennoides
CACACAAAGAGCCAAAAACACACTCCAGCTTTAAAATATATTTTAAATACCGTCTAAAGTATAAGTGTCCCATCTATTCCCACACTCACACCCTCCCTCACTCATAGGCACACACACACACACACACACACACACACTCCGTCTGTCAAACCCAAAGAGAACATGATTTGTTTGGTCGTCGCATGTTCTGCAGACGCTGGCCCCCTTGATGATGTCACTAATCATCTACAAAAAGGTCACCGTGGAAACAATTAATTACTGCTAATTTGTTCTGTTCCGTCTCGATAGGGACGATTAAAAAAACGAAACAAAGTTGAGTATCGGTGCAATATGAACAACCCAGTGTGGTGAACATGCACAGACACAGACACATGCACAGACACAGACACAGACACAGACACATGCACAGACACAGACACAGGCACAGATGCCAACACAGACACAGACACATGCACAGACACAGACACAGACACATGCACAGACACACGCACATGCACAGACACATGCACAGACACAGACACAGACACAGACACATGCACAGCCACAGACACAGGCACAGATGCCAACACAGACACAGACACATGCACAGACACAGACACAGACACATGCACAGCCACATGCAGATGCACAGACACACACACAGACCACAGACACATCCACAGACACAACCACAGACAACCACAGACACAACCACAGACAACCACAGACAACCACAGACACAACCACAGACATCCACAGACACAACCACAGACAACCACAGACAACCACAGACACAACCACAGACAACCACAGACACAACCACATACACAACCACAGACATCCACAGACACAACCACAGACAACCACAGACAACCACAGACACAACCACAGACAACCACAGACACAACCAGACACAACCACAGACACAACCACAGACAACCACAGACACAACCACAGACATCCACAGACACAACCACAGACAACCACAGACAACCACAGACACAACCACAGACAACCACAGACACAACCACAGACACAACCACAGACAACCACAGACACAACCACAGTCAACCACAGTCAACCACAGACAACCACAGACACAACCACAGACACAACCACAGACAACCACAGACACAACCAGACACAACCAGACACAACCAGACACAACCACAGACAACCACAGACACAACCACAGACACATACGGTGGCCACCGACGCATGCTGGTCTCAGCTGACCCGTGTCGAGATGAACCCACCAGCATGCTGAGCTACAGAAACCCAACGGTTAGGGAGCCACTCTCTCCCGCTGCCTCCCGCAGCCTCTGGTGGAAGAGGAGAGCCTCACCTCATTCACATTTACATTTACATTTAGGGCCTTTAGCAGGCGCTCTTATCCGAAGCGACTTACAATAAGTACATTTGTCAGAAGAAGGTGAAACATTTCATTGCCGTTAATACAGTCAGCAAGTCAAATGAAAAGGCTTAATGATGATAACAAGGAAACCAATGACGGCAGCGATAAGAGAGTCCATAGTAAAAATACGGCTTGATGGGTAGGTTTATAATTTTAGACTAAATGACACGTTTCATTTTTGTACATTACTGTTGCACATGCAACGGGCCGCATCCCGTCCACTCCACACTGGGCGGGTGTGTTGCCCAGGACCCCAGGAAGTGCAGCGTGTGATCGTTAAGCTGGATGAGCGCTTCTGGAGCTGCCATCAGCAACACGGGAGGCCGAGGCATCGGCGCGCTGCGAACAGGCCTGTTCTGAACCGGCCTGTTCTGAACGGGCCCGTTCTGAACAGGCACTGCGCCGGCATCAACAAAAAAGTCCCTCTTGACTCTCAGGATGAAAACAGTGAAGAAGTCGTCTCTGAAGTGAATAAGTCGTCTCTGAAGCGTCTACCTTTTCTGTGGGGTCCCGGCGAGAGGCGTCGCAGCTTGTGTCTCCCAAAGGACACCAGCTCCTTGGTCAGTCCCTTCCTGGCGCCCAGGGGGCCCCTGGGTGTCGCGGGGCCCCTGCTGGCTGCGGGGCTCCTGCTGGCCGCGGGGCCCCGGCCACGCGTGGGGGTCCTGCTGCTCCACAGACCAGCCGGGGGGCCGGCTCTCCTCTCTGAGCCTGCTCCTGCTCCGCTGTGTGGACCAGGAGGAACAGAGAAGCATTCAGTACCATTTTGATTTGGATCAAAGGATATAGATTGATTTATACAGATCCTATATACATGCCTATAGGATGTATACTAACCTATCTGATAGATCACATTGTCCACAAACTAAGTTGAAACTTTAGCCTCATTATATAACAACAATGTAATAATACAACATGGATCTGTCAACTAGTGGGAGGAATGCATTTAAAACCTACTGGTTGAAGGCACACATGGCAATATGGATAAAATAGGAGTAATATTTGAGCAGTGTTTGTTAGGGGTGGGACCCCGCTGGGACTCACCTGCGGTTGAGGGAGATTGCCAACATATAAAAATATACAGATATTTGATGATGCATTTTATATTTCATTTATTTTATTTGGAGGTTTTAAACGTCTCCTTCATCGTGTATATAGATGCAATAACACAGGTAAACTATAATATGTGCTGTGATGTATGTGCTACAGATATAAAGTAAAGAAATAAACACCATTTAACCATTGACTTGAGTAATGCTTTGCTGCCACCTATTGACAAGATATAATATTGTCTCGACACCAGCAACCAAACTACAATTAAGATGTTTGAGGGATAAAAACGTTCCAAACAATAACCAAACACAACTACGTACTCAATTCTAATTCGTATTGTACACACCTGCATTGTGGTCCAAGTCTATGGTGGTTTATATGAACAAAGTGTGTGTGGGGAACCCTCAAAGAACCCCTGATATCCCAAATCAATGACCCCTCCCATGTTTCAGTCCCATCCCAATATACTTGATCAAATCCTAGCAATTGAGCAGACACTCGTATCCAAAGCATCCTGGTTTAGATACATGGCATCAATGGGCAAGTATGGCCAAGGCATCTTGCTGTAGGACGCCTGTCGGTAGAAGGGGATGAAGGGGAGGATTGAACCCAGAACCTTTCAGCTGGGAGTCAAACACCCCAACTACTGACCAGACCGTCTTGCCTGCTCATTAAACGCCCCGGACACAAAGACTCTGTACCTGCAGGGACACAAAGACTCTGTACCCGCAGGGACACAAAGCCTCTGTACCTGCAGGGGAGACATGGATTATTAACACCCACCTGCTGGGGGGCTTGCGAATAATCTTCATCCTGCTGCGTAGCTTGAACCCCTCCGCTGAGGAAGAGGACGAGGAGGAGGGAGTTGACAGGGACGAAGGGAAACCAGGCGCCACTCCTACTCCTCCTCTCACCGCTTTGGGTTTTTTTTCCGAGGTCCACTGGAAGACGGTCCCGCGCCGGGCCCCTGCGGCCCCAGACGGACTCCTGCCTGCGGCCTTCCACCGGTACCGGCTGCTGGGGGTGCCGGCACCGGGCCCCGAGGCTCCTGCTACTTTCCTGGATCTCACCATGGGACCCTTCCTGGGGCCCTCTACCTTACCCACGGCTCTCTGGGAGAGGACCAGGGCTTTGGGCGAGATGGTCTTCCGGGTCAGCCTAGTCTGGGCCAGGGCTGATGAAGATGAGGAGGAAGAGGAGACCCAGGTGTACTTGGAGGTCCTGTGGGCTCCTGTGGTCAGACTTAGCCTGGAAGACAGCTTATAGCTGGGGGTTCTCTTCGTGGTGACTGTGGGTGGGCCTCTACTGGGTGTCCCAGTGTTTGCGACCAAAGAGGGGGCAGAGGACGTGTGTTTGTCCACGGATGGAGGCAGGGGCCCACTCTGCTTGGGACCCACCCCGGAGGCATCCAGCTTCTTCACCCAAGTGAACTTAGACCTTTTGACCGGAGCCTGGGCACCGCGTGCCTGGCTGGGCTGAGTTCTGGCAGTGATGGGAGGAGGGTGGGGACGGCTGGGCTGTGCAGGGCGCGAGAAGGAGGGCACAGGATTAGAGGTTGCAGCTTCCGTCACGATCGCAGTCCCCTTTGTCACAGGGGTGATTTCAGATGCCGGGCAAGACTTCATCTGGAACTGCGTGACGGCGGAAAGTACTTTTGAAGAACCAGAAGCATTTTTCCCTTGGTCCGAGGAAGCTCTTTCTGCAGTGTGGACTACATGTTCTGCTTTAGCTGTTCTGCTGGAAGTGGTGGGACTCTCGGGCCGTTTCTCTACGGCACATCCAACAGCAAGCAATGCATCGGAACCTTTAAGCCCGGGGCTTGCTTCTGGATAAACCATCAGACACTGTGATGAAGAAAGGGAGGAGGCAGACGAAGACGACGCCTGTCCGGTGGAAGTTTGTCCTGTCTTGTTACTCAGAGAGTACTTCTTTCGCCAATTCGCACGGGACTGCGGGTTGCCTTCAACATATGACGAGCCCCCACCCCTGCCACAAGTTGCCACCGTTCCCGCTGGATCCACAGGGTGAACTGGAGCAGAGGGATTGTTGCCATGGACACGCTTATGGTCGTTGATGAGATCTAGAGAAAGGCGAAGGCGACATTGAGCAGCACATACAGTTTTTAATGTACATTTTTAATGTTTGTATCATTGCTTAATTATTCCGCAACTCGCAGAGGACGTTGCCTTTGGTTCACTGGCACCGAATGCCAGCTACTGTAAGTGACAGTATGGTTAGCAGCCTCATTTGAGACTGAGGAGTACAGTATTTGGCATCATTCGAATGAATAAAAGAACTACAACACCTGGCTACGTTAGCGGGAGAATGTATGAGCGATATCAATCCCTAATAAAAGCAACTTACTTTGAAGAATTTCTATTTGTCTTTTCAATGCTTCTCTCTCCTCCATGTTGACGTCCGTGACGTCACCGAGGAGCGACTGGTCCATCGTCGACCGCCGCAAATGACGTTGTGTGTTTATTTTCCACGACTGACCAATCAACGCGATCTTTCGGGTTCCACGTCACGGAGTGGGTGTGTCTCGACGTCAAGTTTCGCTGTGTGTCAGATAGCACAAGTACCAAAATATAATATATAAATATACGATCTGAGGAGGATTATAAAAATTAACTCAAGATCGATTCACGCCAAGTAGTTGACAGTCATTTTCATGTTAGGTTTTGTACTAGGTTATGTATGTGTATACAGTGTTTTTGAGTAACTAGTAACGCGCTATATAAAAACTGTATTACTATTAGTATTATTATTATTATTATTATTACTACTGTAACCTATTTTTTATGGAGTTGATTCCCTCGGTTACACTATTAGGTAGATGAGGCTTTTACTGTAGCTTTTTGACTGTACGTTTTACAAGTCGCGTTCATGACGACATGTGGTTGGCGTTCTTGTCAAAATGAAAGGGGAAGTAAAACCGTGAAACAGCTTTTATAAACACAGGTTTCGAGTACCAAAGAACAACAGCCGAACATCTAAATTAAGGTAGGCCTAAATCAAATAACTTGCCCTCACTACAATCTGCAATGTTTCAATTATACCTACAACCTGTACATTAATGTTGACTTTTGTGAACTTTTGTCAAAGCTTGAAGCCTATTGGCCTACAGTTTGTGAACGTCTTATCTATATTAACATGTTATTAACTGTTCTTACAGAATGGCCTCAAAGAAGAGTGAGGTTAAGTACTTCATCATAACGGATCCACAACATATCCGACCGGGCAGCTTGTGCTATATCTTAAATTCCAAGTATGAATCTGAAATCAGAAATAAGAAGCCCGCACCCTTAGACATGTCATTCATGGGCTCCTTTTTAAAACAGGCTGTTATGGTTCGTTGCATGAGTTGTTTGAGTACAAAAGAGGCTGAATTGCTTTGTGCCTTGAAGAGGGACTCCGACAGACTGAGGGGGTTTCAAGAGAAGACAGTTCTGAAAGCAGCTGTGGACTTCACTGTAGATACTCCAGTCACTGTCGAAGTAAACGGAGAGGATCTTCAAGGAATAATTCGTTACATCCGACCGCTCCTAGAAAAGAAATATATTGATCCCATATCAGGAACGATTTTTGGGATTGAATTGCAGGTATGACTCCGTAATTACCAAGGGAAGCGTTTCATGCAATCACACTGTAAATATTTCAGTATTTTGTAAGAGAATTGCAATTGTAAGATCAACTGCCCCCTGTGGAAAATATGGTTGTGTAATGAAAATAAAAAAATATACTTTATCGTTTTTATAACAGTTGGCTGTCAAACACATCACTGTACGTTGCCCCTGTATCCCCAGGCTTTACATTGTCCTTCATTTTTCTGTGCATCAGTCTGGTGACCTCGTCGACGTGCCCTTCTCCAGAATCCGACCTGTAGCGCCGATACAGTCCAAACAAATAACCCGGGGTGATATGGTCATCTACGTGGGTGACCAAAGAGAGCGCTTTGGACTCGTGCTCGCCTTAGAAGAGCGCGAGGGGGAACCGGTGGTCCGCATTGACACAGTATGTCATGGCTAAACATTTTATTTTTTATTTATTTTGCTTCTGTTGGAATTAATTATTTGATATATAATTCTGTACATTGTATCTATCGTTTATTAATAGTTGTCAGTTCAGATATTTTTATTGTCAATTGTGCCATCCATCATTTCACATGAATTGACTTTTACAAGGAAACAACTCTTTACTCTCTTAACCTTCACCCTGTTCCTTGTTGTCTGTATTGTGATTCTTAACCTTCACCCTGTTCCTTGTTGTCTGTATTGTGATAAACCCCATAAACTGTTTGTCTTCCCGTCTTTCTTTTGTTTCTGTTCTCTCCATGTTTACAGGATGACGGGGAGCTCATTGTTCCATTGAATTGTGTTGCCAAGAAAGAAGAAGAAGACAAAGGTTTGAGTTTTTCCTTATAAGAAAACGTAAGGTGTACTTTATTAATCCCTTATTGGAATGTGGGTGTCACAGCAGAAAGTACAGGAAGGTAATAAGAACCCCAAAAATATGTAATCATTTTGAAAATAATAAACTATCAGATTACAATCCGAACATGTCTATACACACAATAAGAGTTGTAGTGACTTAGATGCAGAAATGTAAAACATTAGCGACAATCTGAGGTGGACACTGCATGCAAGTGTATTCTCCATTAGGAAAGCCATACATCATCACACACACGTGTTTTATAATCCAGTGAGATGCCCTAGAAGCCTCTATGGTTGTCAACGATCTGTTTCCCCCCCCCCAGAGCCCCCTGGGGTCCCCGAGGCCTGTGCGGCCCCCGGGGACCCACCGGCCAGCCCGGCGGAGCCCCTCGGTGTGAACTCAATGGTGGAGTTGACCTTGAGCGACGGCTGCGCCTATGGGATGATCCGCTGGATCGGCCGGCTGCCGGCCCGAGAAGACATGATGTGTGGTCTGGAGCTGGTGAGCTATCAGTCTGGACCTTCTCTATCAGCCTGGACCTTCTCTATCAGTCTGGACCTTCTCTATCAGTCTGGACCTTCTCTATCAGTCTGGACCTTCTCTATCAGTCTGGACCTTCTCTATCAGCCTGGACCTTCTCTATCAGTCTGGACCTTCTCTATCAGTCTGGACCTTCTCTATCAGTCTGGACCTTCTCTATCAGTCTGGACCTTCTCTATCAGCCTGGACCTTCTCTATCAGTCTGGACCTTCTCTATCAGCCTGGACCTTCTCTATCAGTCTGGACCTTCTCTATCAGCCTGGACCTTCTCTATCAGTCTGGACCTTCTCTCTTCTGGCCACAGAGGAGGGCTGACATCGTTGGGGCCAAGAGGGGGCGACGGTGGCTCAGTGGGTAGAGCGGCTGCATAGAGCGGATTGTCCGCTGGCCGTAGGGTCGGCGGTTCGTACCCCCCAATTCCCCCTCCTGTCCGCGTGTCAAAGTGTCCTTGAGCGAGACAGTGAACCCCCAACTTGCTCCCCGGGCGTTGAACATTGCAGCCCACTGCTCCTATGTACCATAGGATGGGTTCAAATGCAGAGAACAAATTTCATTCCCATATCTAGAAAATACTGGGAATGACTCAAATTGAATCTAATCTAAGAATCCAGCCAATTGTTTTAGGAGGGACAGAGTTTCATGTCACAGTGGTTGTCGGTTTTGGTGTTTTTTAAATGACCAATTGAAGTTCTTCTTACGTTCATCAAAGCATTTGTAGACAACGGTCAGCCGCCCTCCTCCCAGTCCACTGCTCCTTCTCTCCCTGCAGGAGGAGCCGCGAGGCGTGAGCGACGGCTCCTTCAAGGACCAGCGCCACTTCAGCTGTGCGCCCAAGAAAGGCCTGTTCGTCAAGCTGGCCACCTGCCGGCCAGACTCCCGCTTCTCCGGTCCCTCGCCGGGCGATCCCAGCGCTAAGGTCGGCCACCCGGAGGTCACAGGTCAGCCAACACGAGCGGAGACGATGACGGCCGCGTCTCGCTTGCCCGGCGGGCGCTGAAGCCCGCCGTCATCTTTGTTTGTGTAAAGTTTGCGTGAATTGAGAAAGCCGATGATGAAGGCGGCATTATATAACTTATATAACTATATAACCATTCTGGATGCCACGGTAACGTGGCGTAAATCGTTTTTTAATTGTTCTTTTATTTAATAGGGACCATGTACAGTTTAAAACATAAATGTCACCATTTGATGCACCATACCAGATGATAGCTCGAAAGTAATTTGTATTTGTAGTCCCAGTGGGTAGCTCAGTGGGTAGAGCGGGTGGACAGAGCGGGTCGTCCACTAACCGTACGGTTGGCAGTTCGATCCCCTTGATCCCCCTCCTCCAGCCGTCTACATGTCGAACCCCACAGATGTACTGATTGTAAGTCGCTTTGGACAAAAGCGTCTGCTAAATGCCCCTTTACCCTTTTATGGGTTTCTTTAGTGTAGAAGGCTGTACATACAAGTCCCTATCCCCACACATAGGTTAGAGTTGGAAAGGATATGGTCATTGCTACCATAACAGAAGCCTCGGTGCATCATGAGAAAAAAAAAACATTAAATGTTCTAATGCAATAATTAAAAAAAAGACACTCAAAAAGTCTGCATCGTTTGCTAGCCTCTCTGATGAACTGAGGAATGTGAATGTTTGGTCCTTAGATGAAGACGTCCCAGGGTATGAAGGCCCCTGTGAGCCCGTTGACCCTGTCACCACTGACCAGGTGGAACGCATTCTGATTGGTCGCATGAAGGGCATCCAGGGCCACTGTAACTCCTGCTACATGGATGCTGCCCTCTTCAGGTCTGGGGGAATCATGTCATTTATAGCAGTATATGACATCATGGTTCTTCTGTCACTCATCAGTGGGTTGATGTGTGTTTTTGGCTGACGGTCGAGTAATTCCAGTGTAATGTAAAATGTAACCAAAAACCATGCATGACGGACCTGTACGTTACATCATTCGGGCAATAAAAGTACTCAGGCTAGTGTATTGTCCAGCCAATACTGGGTTCAACCCCCAAAGTCCGGGGCGAAATCTGTTGGCATCGCAGAGTCGAGAGTGTCTAACCTCTGTATGTGTTAATAGCATATCTGAAATAACTGTAAGACGCTGTAAGACAACAATGTCTTCAGTGCTCGGGCCGTGACGAGTATTTGACGGCAGAGCTCGGCTCCTTTGGTTCTTCCTGTCTTTTCAGTTTGTTCTCCTGCTCCTCTGTGCTGGACTCCCTGCTGTTTAAGCAACTGAAGCCCAAAGACAGCCTGATCCAGAACACCCTGCTCCGGAACATCGTCAACCCTCTCCGCAGGTGAGTGGGCCGCGTGACGACCGCCATTTTGTTTTTGGCTTGTTGTCCGGTCGTAAAGAACCATGGCCAACTCAGGCTGGGGACTGGCAAAGTATACGCTCAACATTGCAAGTTTGATGTTGTAAGTGCGGCACAAAACCCTCTGAAAACCAACTGGACGGAGTAGCTTTCGAAAAATCTGTCAATTCGTTTTAGCTCAACTAAAATGAGATCTGCAAGTTCAATGATTACCAGAGAATTCTGAGACCGGTTCACTTTATCTTTTGAAATATTGCAAATATAGCAAACAATTATGCGTCAGGTCATGGAATCCAAGGACACAAGTCGCCAACACAAAATTTGCGCAAATTAACAAAGAAGTAATTTTTTTCAAAATGAATGATTTTCGTTTTTTTTGCAGAATCTGTTAGTTGAGATCACAGAGAAGCCTCTCCATGTTTCAGATAACAGTATTGGTTTCTTTAAAAGTATCCATTTTGTGTTTGAAATCGGGTGTGCCAATAGAAAGACGTGACAACTGCAAATCTTTAGGAGGCTTTTTCTCAGTTTTAGCTTTTGTGATGTGGCTACTTTCAAATGGCCACAACTTCTCCAAATATTATCAGATTTCCATCTGTTACACATCGTTGGAAAGCTTAGAAACTACACTTTAAGAATCTGTGACTAACTCAAAATGCCCCAAAACGACTTGTTTCCATGACCTGACACATATCTTCTATGTATGCGTTTGTTCTTTTCTGTTGTACCTTCTGTTGCTGTGACAGTCAGGGTTATGTGGAAGCAAAACACGTCATGAAACTCCGGCAGCAGCTGTTAAGCCATGGTTACAGCCACACCTTCACCACGGACGAGAAGGGTAGGCCAGCACCACACACACTGCTTTAACACGGGTTGTCATCTCTCTTCTTGGCTGATGGTCCATTATGTGTGTTGTAAGGTCCTCACTGTGTGATATGTCTTCAGTGTTTGTCAGTCTGTTACTGTGTGGTATGTGTCTTCAGTTGGTTTACAGTCTGTTACTGTGTGGTATGTGTCTTCACTTGGTTTACAGTCTGTTACTGTGTGCTATGTGTCTTCAGTTGGTTTACAGTCTGTTACTGTGTGCTATGTGTCTTCAGTTGGTTTACAGTCTGTTACTGTGTGGTGTGTCTTCAGTTGGTTTACAGTCTGTTACTGTGTGGTGTGTCTTCAGTTGGTTTACAGTCTGTTACTGTGTGGTATGTGTCTTCACTTGGTTTACAGTCTGTTACTGTGTGCTATGTGTCTTCAGTTGGTTTACAGTCTGTTACTGTGTGCTATGTGTCTTCAGTTGGTTTACAGTCTGTTACTGTGTGCTATGTGTCTTCAGTTGGTTTAC
>OMKI01048122.1:6401-19778 GCA_900302315.1 Phycis blennoides
TCCCTCCGAGCGTGACGTTTCACGCCGTCCTCTGATCACACAACACAGGGAATCAGGAGAACTGTGTGCGTGCTTGTGTGTGTGTCGTGTGTCTTTTCTGTGTGTGTGTCTGTGTGTGTGTGTGTGTGTGTGTGTGTGTGTGTGTGTGTGTAGGCGGCTTTGTTCAGAGTTCACATAATTTGTTCAGTAGTTGTGTTTCATTTTCATAATTTCACAATTAATAATTCAACATTGACACGGTGCCAGTAATGGTAATGGTGTTTCACTGATGAGGGGCCCCTACTGTGACCTGAACCAGGGGTCCCTGTATGCCCACTGTCTGCGAAGCGAATGAGCTGATGCTGATCAGTAAAATTGTAAATTTCAACACAGGGCTAATTTAATAACTAAGCGTTAATTTCCAACGTTGTATTTATTTCCAACGGCACAGTTAACACCTACCCCAGCTCTACTTGGAATAATAGATTCTGTCCAACCGATTCTGTTCTATTCTGTGAGGCTTCATTCCTGGTCTTTTCGGTTAAGTTCGACCAATGTAGAAGAGAGCTCTGTGTTGTCCTAGAGTGAGAATGATATCCAGTGATGTGGCTGAGATATCCCCCCAGAGCAGGCTTACACCAGAGACAGGGGCCTCTGAATGATGGCTATATAAACACTGTTTATCACAGTTTGAAGTTTTAAGTGTAAAGTGGACTTCAGCAGAAGACCCGAGCAGGGTTAGCACTTGAAATGTATGTAATGTACATGCATGTGCATGCTCAGCTTTTAGTTACAGTAACATTTTGGTTCAGATTGGGTGCATAAGAGCATAAGACAATGTTTCCCAACCTGTGGTGGGTCAGGAAACTAGTCGAGGTCACCTGATATGCACCAAGTAGAGCACAACCAACACAGGATTTCAGGGGCTGTTGCCGATACCAATATTAGGGGGTAAAAAATGACCAATATCGATGTATTTGCAGATATTCAAAATATAGACATGTTGGCCATTATTCGATATATATAATGTAGTATCCTGGGGATGAAGCAGATTTGCTGCTCATCCTCTGCTGCTCGTCTTGCTTCGGGCCACAGCGACTTCACATTAAAATCATGCGCTAAAGGAACCAATTAACTGTAGGAGGAGGAGCTACTAACCTTCACACAGAACATGGTGTAAAACTGTTAGTGTTGGCAGTGTTTTCTTGGATGTGCTCATTTAAAGAATTTTGAGGTTCAACCACATATCGGCAAACATATATCCGCTGCTACAGATATATCTGTGGTAGGCCAATATCGGCCGATAAAAATCAGCCCACCGATCGATCCACCGATCGTATCGGTCGGGCTCCAGAACCAAGGCAAAACCAAGATGGCCACCGGGTGAGTAAACACATATTTGATGATGTGCTAAAACAAATGTGATGAAAAGGTTGGGGCCATAAGACATGATGAAACCTTAAGATTGGGTCGCGGGCCAATCTGTTTGGGAGCCGCCGAGGTGAGACCAGGCAAAAACCTGGAGCCCCGCCTCACGCGGTGATTAATTACTACCCGACAGGGCGCTGCCTGGCCTCGCCACATCCCTGGCATCCCCACCACTGATGTGTTGTTCTGCAGTGTCTCCTAAAGCAACACCGTATGATTTACCGTCTCCACCGTTCTCAATTTTTGTTGTTCAAACCTCCCAGTTCCTAGCCAGGGGCTTTTATTTGCGTGTCTCAATTTGAGCTCGAGAGGGTTTTGTTCATTGGAGTACGTTTTTTTTTTTAGCAAAAGCACTTGGTCTTGTTGTCTTCTCCGCATAGGGGAGCATGTGCAGCCTTGGAATGCCATATTGTCAAGTGTTGTTCTCAGCCCTTGAAATCTAAATAGATAATGAAAAAGTGTTTATTTGTGCTAGGTTTGAGGTGTGCGGTGGTTATACTCTCATGGTGTCCTCTTAGCAGCAGTCTAAACAGCCGTGGAATACTAAGAAAACAGTTTTATACCAGTCTGGAGGTCCTACCATATGGTGGGTTTTATGTTATTATCCTGCATTACCTTAAAGGACAACCAAACCCCAGCACCTGTTTCAGATTGGTTGACATGAGATGACTCCCTCTATAGGTTCAACACGCGCTACTGCATGCATGACCTCTGATTGGCTGATTTGCCCTGGTTTACCCGGTCACCTGCTGATTAGGCATGGACTGGCACAGACTGGCTCCACTTATTGGAAGTAATTTGAAGGGACGATGTCAAGGGACAGCATTTTTTCACTAATAAGGACAAAACTACAATAACCCCTGGGTGGGGTAACAAATGGTTGGGAGCAGTTGTAACAATGCAACCACTTTGTCCAATGTCCAAAAATAAGTCCAACTGTATCTCAAGTAAAGGCCCACCTCAAAGGCATCACATTTGTTTCTAATAGTTTCTAATAGTTACTCTCAATATTAGTTCTAAATGTTAATTAAGATTTGTTTGTACATGGTGGAATTTATTTTAGATGTCAGGCATCGTGGGTATTCAAAGCAAAAGACTATTCCAGTGGTAACTAGTTATTTGAATTTGCATTATTTGAATTGAGTTAAAAGTATATTTTGCTCAAATGCATTGATCAGCAGATGATTTAAGAACAGTCTCTCACCAAACTTGTGAAACTAATGAAAAACAGGATAAGACAAAAGATATACTGAACATAGAGAATAACAATAAGATCACGTGGAGGCCAAGTTGAAATCACCCTGCTCCTTTTCCACAGGCAGAGATGGAGTGCCACCCATGTGCAGTGTCAAAGTGTCATTATTCTGGCTCATTTCTGTTTGAAGGAATTGAGTGTGTTACAATTGGCCCCTGTGACTTATCCGTGGTCTCCATATTTTAAATACACATTCCCAAACACAGACTCGGGTGTCAACTGAACCCGGTTTGGAGTCGGGGGGGGGGGGGTTTGGACCTGCACATTATCTGTGGAGTTCACCTAACCAGTAGGCCCCTAACCCCTAGCTGCTCCTTAATGACATGTAACTTTTGAAAAAAATGACTATTAAACTAGTAAAAGTAATAACATTACGTATCTCTGGCTTTACCTCTGATTATAACTATCTCCCGCAGGCTCCAAAATTTCTTTTTAGAATGTTGTCTTTTTACCTGCCAGGATTGAAAAATCAGCCGGCCAGGTTGTTGTTTTCACATGTAACCCTATTTTTTTTGCACCTGCCAAATGGTCTAATCTTTCACCATTGGCTGGTGGCCGGTGTTCATTTTAGACCCTTATCTCCAGGTATCTGACCACTGTGGCCACCATGATTAATTTGTGAAGTGTTGGAGGTCTAACAATCACAATCCTTGCCAAACGGCAGGCAAATGGCAGAGAAACCCCCCCAAAAAGGCACAGTGTAATTCCCCGACCATCTGGATCTGCGTTCTACTGGTTGTCAGAGTGCTGTAGACGATGCTATTGCCACCGAGTTGTTATAGTCAGTACTTTGGGTATACTCCTGTATGCTGTGAGTTTTATTCAAGCTTGCTGTTTTTTCGAGACATATGTTATTTTTATTATCTATATGGCTATGACATAGGCTAAATTGTTTGGGGTGTTTATTGTTATGTTATTGCTTAGATGTTGTTTTTTTCCTTTGCCTTTCCATTTACAAAAGACACTATAACTTTAAAATGTTCACGTTATCAGATCTTGTATTGGATTGTTCAGCAGAAAGAAAATCCATAGTGATTGGTCGTTTCTGCAGTTCATCTGAATTTTAAACAGTTAAAATAACTCAATGAAGACAACTATGAAGACAATTTTGGCTGTTCGTTCTTGTTTTTCCAAGTGCCTGCAAAACACTGTAATGATGGTGATTCAAACTTTGACATTAACTGCCATTTCAAAGCACACCAACAAATAATCAGTGTTCTTATGTTTTATTTAATTAAATCAACCTCGTGCCCTTGCCTGATTCCTCACACCATTAACGGCAATTGTCATCTGAAATGTCGCCGAACCTTGTCAAAGCTAATTCATTTTTTAGTTGTTATTGATCTTCATGGTATTCATGTTTCTCTATTATTGAACACAAATTGTACATGAGCAGAAATGACAAAGCAGTTTTTTCACTGCAATTTCTTAAGAGTGTCGGCATTGCTTGTGTCACCCTTAACGAAATGGGAAGTTACGCTTTGGCTCATGACCGACGCGCAAACGTTGTCGCCTTAAAGCGCAGTGTCGTGCAGTGCAGCAAACCTTCTGTCTGTCGTTGTTTGGCTGCCGACGGGGGCGAGGGATGTCGGTGTGACATCCTGCCAACAAGTCATCGTCTGCCGGCACGACATGCAAATATCTCAACACGGGAGACATCACAGCGGTGACCTTGCCTCTTCAAACACAGACTCCTATTTACCAGCTAGTGCGCGGTGTTTGCGTGGAGCCACAAGGAAATGGAAGATTGTCGTGAGAGCTTGTGGTTTCTAGATGGCTGGCCAGTCGCAATTTGTTTATTTCATATTTACATTCACTGTGACAATGCAAAAGCTTGCGTTGATAAATCATAATAACGCTTGGTAGCTAGTTAACAAATGGCTAACAAATACAGATTTAGGCTAATTAGGTCTATTGGTTTATCTTACAAGAGAACATGTTTTGTTGATCGAGGGGCCCAACGTATTTACCGTGTGCTTGTTTGGCCAGAGGATATAAACAGCGGGTGTTGGGAAATAGAATTATGTCAGATTTCTGGAACAAACAGCGCAATGCCTTTATTTAGCTAGCTAGCATAATGTGTGACTAGTGTGAAGTTTGTAACAAATTACACCGTAAATGGTGTTGCATGTATTTTTGGTAAGCGAAAGTCGTATGCTTTTGCGCCACCCTGTTCTCAATCTGTTGATTTCTCAAATTACTTTAATCTCAAGGTTTGTGGTAATGAACAAAATAATGGGGAGGATTTTTATGTTGTTACTCCCCCAATAAGTTCTACCTATGTTAACGCATTTAACAGGAAGCTCAACGTCAAATCTATTATGGCTTTTTTAATACATCTCTGACTTTGACTCTACAAATGTCTACATTTATGTAGAAAGGTGAAGAAGAACATATTCCAGCAGATGAAAGTTGCACCTTTAATGTGAGACTAACAATGTCTACCTTGGAGAAGGTTCTAGGCAAGGCTATTCTTACTGTTTCTCTGACAAGTTCTTTGTTCTTCAGACAAACCATCTAAAATTCCTGTTGCCCCACTTTCAAAGGATTTGCCAGGAAGGATGTTTTGACACAGCGGGGTAGAAGTCAGTACTTTTCTGCTGTAACTCACATTTTATTTCTACAGAAGTTCTCACGACTTTGGCAATTGATTAAAAACCTGCTATTTCCAGTCATAATGGGCAAATCACCTGTCTAGACCTTCAAAAACACAAGAACTCCCCAAAGCCCAAACAGAAAAAATGTCCACATAACCTAAAATGTCCCCAAAACCCTTAAAACGGCTTTTTAAGTCAAGCTTCATTGCAAATGTATTACAAAATTACTAATACATTTGTAGGAAAAATAGATGGAATTGTGTAGACGGCGTCTAATAGAAACCCTTCCATCTACACATCCTTCTCCCCTCAGCACACCTCTGTCAACAAACCATGCATATAGTTGGGGGATTAATAATTGATCAACAACATGAACAGGTGACTGACCCGCTGGTCTCCACACGCCCCTCTGTCTGCCTATCATTCATATTGAATGCCTTTTGATTTCCCAGACAAAAGCGTCTTCCAACTTGACAGCTATCCCCATCTGCCTTCTTAGAATACCAACAACCGATCTAGTTTTTCCATTAGCTTACCGCTGCTCGGACAAAGCCTCTTGCATTGTGGACAGAGAATTGTTTCCAAATCCCCGCCAGTGTGGCGATAAAACACCGGCATGCTGCCGCCCCCAGTTCATTTCGATTCTCCTCCAGTTCGGCCTCTACAGGCGCCTGTTCTGATCGCTGACTCTGATAATCCAGCGGCGTTACATAAAGACCAAATGGGATCCTGGGGTGGTTGTTGTTGTTGTTGTTGTTGTTTGCTTTATATCGTGGGATTGTTTAAAAAAAAAAAAAAAAGAAAAGGAAAAAAAATAATTCCAGCTGGATTGTCGAGGGACCCGGAGTGCACCCTGCGATGTATTTCCATCGTCCCAGATCAAGGACCTGGTACACCTACACCTCGCTGGGTGCTGTGTTCGTGTTTCTTTTCGCCAGCCATGAGTCATTTATCTTGCGCCGTGTCCTGCAGGGTTCTGGCTCTTTCGACGACGGCATCCTTTTGAAAAGCAAAGTTTGTTTTTGTGTTCCTGACATTGTTGGTAAGACTCGGGAGAACACCAAACACCAAGCGGTAATATAAATCCGGTTTCCACCTGTGCAGAGAAATCAATTTGTTTGCCACTGGTGGTAGCCTAAATGTGGAAAGTAAGAGATGTATAAAGTGCCTCGACTAGCCCCAGACTTCGGAGTTTCACTTCATCAGGGCAGAGGATAAACTCCTTAACATGCAAATGTCTGCCGTCGGGAGGCGTCTGCTTCTGTGGGTTCAATCAGACGGCAACACGATGCATTATGGGAAATATTCCCGAGAGGCCCGAGGAAATTCACTGATTAATTTCCCTTGGTAGGTCTCTTTCTCACTCTCTCGCTGTCTTGCTCTCTCTCTCTCTCTCTCTCTCTCCTTTTTTTTTTTCCTCTTTTTCAAATGTATTTATTGATTTTCATGTGCGTTAGCGTCCTGGTCCCTGATTGGCCGTCTCCCATCAGAGGATCACATGACCTGTGTTCCTGGTGGCATAACCAATTGCTGTTTGGCAGTAATGGCAGCAGGATGGTCTAGTGGTTAGGGTGTTTCTTTCCCAGCCAATAGGATGTGGGTTTGATACCCACTGTCCCCAGGCTTTCTACAGGCTGAGTCCTTTCCTCTTATTGGGCCAAGAACCACAATGTCAGGTAACACAACCATAACAAGTGGAAAGCAAACGGCTTGTTGATACACACCCATACTTCGGCACATAAACCCAAGCACTCACTCTCACATACTCACACACGTGCAAAATGGTTTCCATACTGTATATTTGATCGCAATGACTTGCTGAAAAGTGGTTCTGACCTGTACTGTTGTTGCCATGGTGTTCTCGAGAAGCTTTGGTTCACTGCTTTCGTCTGCACTCGGATGTTTTGTGGTGCAGTGGAGGTCGAAGCTTGCCTCAAACGGCGTTGGTCTGGTTTCTGTCTAGACAACCTCTTCCTAGTGAATGACCAGCTTTTGATACGGACATATAACTTAAGGCTACTCAGAGCACTAAGACTTTGACCATTAATGCCTTCAATCTTAACCTTTCACAAACCCCCATGCTCTGTGACTGCTGGGTCAAACAACAAGGCAACAACAGCCAAGAGTCTTGCCCAGGGACACCTCAACACTAGCCCAGGATCAAACCTACTAACCTTCCAGTTTCCAGACGGTTTGCTCTGAGGTACTGTGAAATGATGATGTTGGAAGGATTTTGCACACGAGATATTGATCTCCTCGTAGTCTGGAGTATTGTTTACAGAGATGGGCTATGTTGTTCCATGACGAAAAGCTGGCCTTTAGAAGACTGGCTTATTTTTAGACTGGGTTCCATTAAACCTATTTTAATTCAAACGTGTTTTAACATAGCATAATATAACATTCAAACCGATCTTAACCAGGCATGGTTATGTCTAGTGGTCTTGACCGGGTTACATTTAAAACTGTTCCTTATTAGTCCTGGCTACATTTAACTGATCTAGTCAAGACGTGCTACAATTGCGACACTTTTTGATAAGAACAGGTTTGGGTTACATGAGGTAGTTTCTGATGAATCAGTAGAAAAAAAAATACTGCAGCTCCCCAAGATAATCCTGTGTTGAGCGAACAGCGCAGCGAGGTATCAAACGCCAGCCAGGGTGTTAATGTGTTGCGTCTCCCATAAGAGCAGCACCCTGGAATAATCACACATGCACACACACCTGCTCGCATTTCTATGGTGATGAGAGGTGGCTGTGTGAGCTTACATGCTAGCATGCTAAGCCGTGAGCCTGTCTGAGGTGTGGGCTGGTGATGGCTACAGCAGGCAGCTGACACAGCGCCAGGCGATGGAAATGAACCAAGATGCATGTCATGTACGTTCACATTCAGACAACGCATGGAAAGATGAGCAAATCTTCCACTGTTTTGTTCACGATGATTTTTAGAAGACACCTTCTGCTGAGGGAGTCTGTGGCGTTCGAGTTGTGTTAGAAAACCTTGACCACGTCGACTGTAAAGGGGCATTTAGCAGACGCTTTTGTCCAAAGCGACTTCCAATCAGTACATTTTGTGGGGATCTCCGTGTGGACAGTTAGAGGAGGGGGGATCAAGGGGATCAAACCGCTGACCCTACGGTTAGTGGACGACCCGCTCTGTCCACCCGCTCTACCCACTGAGCTACTGTCACCCCTGTGATCGAATCAGACTTTTTTTTGTCACCTTGCAGACGCTTCAGTCCAAAGTCACGTTGAATCTTGTGTCTTGTGTCGTAATCTTGTAGGCGTATGTCGTGAAGGAGCAGGAGTCGGAACACCTCAACCCGTGCATTGCTCCGTGTCCTTCGTTGACGTTGGGCTCGGCATGAACTTGGAATGTGAGAAAATGATTGTTATTCCTGGCTCCATTGAAGCTGGTCGTAACTCCAGAAATAATATTTGCTGGAGCGCAGGCACTTTGAATCCCCCCCGTGTAACCTTGAGTTTTCTGAAAACTGTTGCGGCGGTAAAAGTTTAGTGTTTTGTGGATTGTCCCTACAAGGTTACTCCACTGTTAATGAGTTTTAACCCTTGTTGAGGAGCGTGAATAATGGTGTTTTATGTTCTGAAAGTCACCCTCTGTCTTTTTTGTTATAATATACACTATATATACAGTATAGCTCCATATAAGATATGAGACCTCCACTTGAATCCTTTTTATTGTGAATATTCATGTTCACACTCATAACATGCAGGTAATATCTGACAAAATGGCATAGCTTATCTAACTGACGTTCTCTGATTTGACAGAAAAGCAGATTATTGGTCTATGACAGCGAAATACCGTGTGACAGGATAGCGTAAATGCTGCCACGACAAAAGGTAATGGGTTTGATTCCCAAAGTCCACAGTCTACCTGCAGGCATCCTGTGGAGCGAGGCGGCCCCTAACCTGCACCATCATGGCATGTACCTGAGGTGACGAGGTTGCTTTGGATCAAGGCTAAATGACCCAATAATGCAGTCTCTATCGTGGTGGGAATGGTGTACCTGTGTGTGTGTGAGTGAGTGAGTGTGCGATGTCAGCGAGGCACGGCCTGGAAAGTGTGGTCAATAAGCCTGAAACATATGGTGTCAGGACAGTGGGCAGAGCTAATCCCGCGCTGTGTTTCTATAGTTCAATGTCCAGCCATGTCGGGACACATTGCAGTCTGTGCGACGCGACACGTTTAAGAATCCCTTTCGAACCAACCGAACATTAAACTCTCACCATCACACCTCCTAGGACTGCACGTACTGGCCAATTTCATCCCACAACAACACTGACTGTACTTCATGCTCAACAAGGTCTTTAAATGATCACACCTCCCTGTTATATAATATATTATATTAAGAATGTATTATATTAGATTATATTAATAATGAATATCTCGACTATTGGGTTTTGAATCGGCAGCGGCCTTGCTGATTGGTTCAGCCTGTTGTAGCTTCCTGTTCTTCTGTGCAGACCTCTCCTTTTGTTAAAGGTTAATGTAGTCCATCTGCTGCTCCATGTCGGGTGTTTATTTCTCCCATATTGCCGCTGGGCTACATCTCTCCATTACCCGCCGACGAGGAACATGATGGGCAGGCGACATAATGGAGTGGCTTAGAGAGAGAGTTAGGAGTCTGGATTATCATTAATACCCGGAGATCAGCATAATGAGGGAAGACACCGCGTGGGGTTCACCCTGACACCGGTCGCCCCCAATGCATGCTTTTAATTTGGAGGGATTTAAAGGATCCCTATTTTACCGCCAGGTGTGACGCGGATTAGATGTTACGAGACATCGTGGTCGTGAATTGATTTTGCCCTTGTCTGTGACATCACAAGTTGGGAGTGCACACACGGGCGTGTGATGGATAGACAAGCCGTACCCGTGGGCATGGATGATTGAGAGGGACCGGTGGACTTTGTCCTTCTTCTGCAACCAAACTCAGTCCCCCGTAGAGCTGCGTCGCTTCACAACGTCGTGTCCCATGACTGCCCTCTGTCCGGGCCCTCTGTCCGAGGCTCTGGTCCCTGCGATGACCGTCGGAACCTTTACTTACAGGATCGAACCAGGCTTTGTCGGCTTCAGTGACAGCGGTCTATAGCTTTCGAGATACAGGTGGTGGTGGTGTGGGGGGTCAACAGCAGTCTGGAGCCAGCAGAGCAAGCCGATGGGTGTCAGAGTCGGGTGGTTTGGAGAGTTGAGCGCGAGGAAGGATTACGGCACTGACATTCGGCTGCAGATGATTTCGAGTATTAGGGGGAGGTTGGGAGTCCGAATAGAAGACAGTCTCGGAGGATCAGAGACGCGGGGAGGGTGAGGATGGGAGAGATGTGAGGAGATGTGAGCAGTAGGGGAGGAGATATGCTGAACGTGGTGGTGAACGTTTGCTTCGTGCCGTCGTGCTCCTTGATGTCTGGGGGGGCCCCCTCCGCCTTCTGCTGAGCTCCACTCCCCGTGGTCTGCTGGCCGGCTGGCCTCCGCATTCGGTTTCATCTGCGGATGGATGTTCATCCAGCCACTCAGTTTGACTTCACTGAAAGCGCAGATTCACTTGGTTTAATCTTCATCAGAGCGCCCCCCCCCCCTCATTCCGACCCCCGCAAAAAGAAAAAACGGGCAAAGATGAAATGTATTTATCATCAAGAGACGCGTCAACATAAATATAACAATATAAAGCAGGTGATTTACAACCCGAGATGAAAACGGCCAGCAGGGAGCCTCGCAACCACATGGCCGCCGGAGATAAATAAAACATCTTTCCCCCCCCATCGTATAACCGTAGTGTGACAAGGTCAGACAAAACCAATTGCGCCTCTTTTTTTTTTTTTCTAACAGGCACACCCCCATAGAACGCATGGCTGCTATTTCACTATTCGGCAGAATTGTGGACAGCGGGTAAAAGAGAAGGTAGAATTTAAATGTCACGTCTATGGGCCGTGGTGTTGGAGCGCGTCCAGTGGGACACGCGCTGGTCCATCTTCCAGATAAGCCTCTGATCTGTCTCTCCGGTTCAAAGGCTATCGGCTGCTGAGAACCATCGCTGCGGTCTGCTTTGGTCTGCGTTTTACTAAAGGGTCGCCGGGCCGGTCTGATGACGCTGCAGTCGTGCGAGTCTGTGAGTTGCATTGTCGGCCACTTCCATGTTCTCGTTTGAGAGAGCGCCCGTGGCTTCTCTTCCGCAGCGGGAGACAGAGTAGCAGTCCGTCGGTATCGCGCGCGGTACTAGTGAGCTGTGATGACTCACTTCTCCCGCCTTCGTTTCACGATATTCACCACGGCGCGGTAACGGGAAGGTTGTGCTGATCTTGTCATGGAGCGGCAGAGAGAGCTTCACGCGGACTGAAGAGGGATGAAGACTGTGATGTGCGGCAGTAGCTCAGTGGGTAGAGCGGGTGGACAGAGCGGGTCGTCCTCTCACTGTAGGGTCGGCGGTTCGATCCCCTTGACCCCCCCCACCTCCAACTGTCCGCATGTTGAACCCCACAAATGCACTGATGGTCGCTTTGGACAAAAGCGTCTGCTAAATGCCCCCTTACCCTTTATGTGCATTTGAGTGTGTTGAGCTAATGTTGGATAACTTCCGTTGGACAACATCCATTCACCATCGACCCCCGGTCCCCTGATGTCGATGGGAGGCGTGCATGAGTTGTGACAAAATCGCAGTCCTGCATCATAAACCGCGGTTCCCCACAAAAATCGCAGAAAGGTTGGACCTTTGACCTTTGCGCTCTCCATTGTCCGATTTTTGGAGAACGACATCTGGTCCAAACACGAGTTGACGCTGGACCAGATGTCAGACACGCGCATGAAGCAGACCTCTACTATGTACGGTGACAGCAGAGCGCGGTGTTCCCCTTGAAGCCACGCTCCACCCCTCCGCGGTGACAGGCAGAGCAGATTCTGGATCGTCCTGGTGGTGGCTATTTTGTTAATATATGTTAATGCTAAGTCATCAGAGTTTTGGGGTAATAAAGCACCATTTTCCCTTCCCCAAGCGACACAGGTTGTCCTTATGAAACAACCTCAGACTTTTGAAACAACAGCCTTCTCTACTACAGTCTTTTCATTTGAAGTAACTGAACCAAAGGCATGGTTTTAACGCAGGTTGGAACACTAGATGATGTCTCCTTGCTCACTCTGTATTCTGGACTCTCACCAAATGCTAGAAAAGGTACATGGAAATGGTGCTTTGTTTCGGTTCTGTCGCTGTCTTCCCTGTTTTGTACGACGTACACACACTGCTCTCCTGTCTGGGATGAATAGAGTCAATCTTATCTCTTAGGATGCTCTGTGACACTAGGAACAGCGAGAGACTGGCACTGCTGTAACAAGGGCAGTGGTAGTCTAGAGGATTGGGTGTTCGACTCCCACGGCAAAAGTTTCTGGGTTCAACCTCCCATGTCCACCCTCTCGGACAGCCCCTAACCCCTGCCTGCTCCTAACAACATGCATCGATGAAAGATCAAGTAACTGAATCAAACAGTCAGCGGTTGTGCGTGCGAGCAGACAGTGCTGGACTTGTGTGTCTCACAGAGTTTCTGGCTTTTTCTAAAGAGGCCGCAAGGACTTGAGATCCGTGTTTACTTCAAGTCCCAACGGTGGTATTCTGTGCCTCGGTTCGGCCGTTACTCCAATCTGCACTTCAACTCCAGGAGATGACAGAATCCGTTCTGCCCATCTGTAGACTAGACACAGAGGTGGGAGTGTGTGAGAGAGATAAAAAGGCTGTGTGTGTAATGGGCAGCTTTTGGCAACCCATTTCAGAAAAGCAGGTAGAAAGAACGTAGGGAGAGCTCCTGCATTTCCCAATGTTCTCCAGACGCCTGCGTGTGTGCATGTGTGTGTGCATGTGTGTGTGCGTGTGTGTGTGCCTGTGTGTGTGTGTGTGTGTGTGTGTGTGTGTGTGTGTGAGTGTGTGTGTGCATGTGTGTGTGTGTGTGTGCATGTGCGTGTATACGTGTGTGCTCTTGCGCATTCATGTGTGTGTGTTCTTGTGTGTGTGTGTGTGTGTGTGTGTGTGTGTGTGTGTGTGTGTGTGTGCACGTGCCTGTGTGTGTGTGTGTGTTGTGTGTCTTAAATTATTCAGTGTCTTCGCTGTTCCCCTCAGTG
>OMKI01048127.1:5856-24376 GCA_900302315.1 Phycis blennoides
CCCCCCTCCTTCCCCTTCCCCCCCCCCCCCCCCCCCCTCCCCCCCCCCCCCCCCCCCCCCCCCATCTCTGGGAAAGCTGGCTGGAGGGGTCATCCTAGGTGTGGCTCTGTGGCTTCGTCATGACAGTAAAACCAGCAACCTGCTCATCCTGGAGTTTGAAGGCCACCAGGCGCCCAGCACCTTCTACATCAGTAAGTATCCCCTTCGTCTCTCCCTGTTCCCAAGTCCTCCTCAGCCCACAACATACAGTCAAAAGTCTTCTCTTTAGCGCCCTTTTCATCAGGGTAATAGATATTAGATATAACCCTAACTCAACAGAACTTGAATAGCGGTGACGGTTTCAACTCAACAGGGGAAGGCATCAAGAATGTATGCCTTCACGTTATTGTAAAAGGCCCTTTGGGTAAACGTGTCCCCCAAAGGGGACAACAATCCAACACTGCTCCAGACCTGGTGTTACTGGACTGTACAGCGCATGGAGAAGTGCATCCTTTTGTTTTTTTCTGCACTGCACATTCCGCTCTTGTCATTTCCTTCCCCATCTTACACCAGTGTGTGGGTAATACCGTGGCTATAGTTAGCAACACTTTATGTTGTTTTAATATGCAAGTGAGCTCCCGAAATAGCAAGAGCCGGGCCGACCTCTAGGAAGACCTCTGAGGAACAGGCAGGAAGCCGGACGGGCGTCAGTCTGCGTGGCGGCTCAGCGAGTGTCTCTCGCACGCTGCTCAGGACGGCTGGGTGATCACGCAGGATATTGTCTTACAATGTCCCTCCGTGATGCAGACCGTCTCCATACTAGTCCTGTGTAAAACTACACATCCCTTGGTGCCAACCGCTGCAGGAATTGGCTTAATAAGAAACATGGCCCAAAACACACTGGGCCGCAGCAAAGTGTCCTGCATGCAGACATCGGTGTCGCGATAACCCAGCCGTCCTGAGCAACGTGTCAGAGCCACTTGCACAGGAAACACAAGGGAAAGGTGTCCCGCATGCACACTGTGTCCAGTAGATGCCCACATGTCCAATTCATCATCCGTGCTAATGTTTCTGAATCACAGCGTCCGACCAGAGGACATGCTGTCGCTTACATCAGCATGCTGCTGTCCATTGTGTGACCAATATAGCGCTCAGGAACTTTGTGTTACTGATCGCTGGTCGTCTTTGTACCCGGGCCATGAATCATCACGGTCTGCCCTCCGTCCCCCCCGCTGCTGACCACAGTTTGGCCTGAAAACATACACAGTGCACAGCGTGGGCCTCCAAGACGTGTAGTGGTGTCGAATTCTTCTGCGTCCATTCATTTAGGTTTGGCTCGCTCCACTCCCAGACTCAGCCCACGGTTAAGTATATGGAGCACACAGAACGCCCGGCTTCTTATAGAGGGAGAAAAAAGGGGCACACATGTGATTTTAAAGGCAGGGCGGTGAGGAGAGGCCCACCCAAGAGACATCAAGGGACCCATGACCCCCTCCCTCCCTACTCACGGCCCAAACATACGCCCTTGCATAATTCAAATAACCTTGTACATCTGCTCAATTACCCCTCAAATTAGAGTTTGGAGTGGATGTTTTTAGCATGTGGGCACGGCAAAGTGGTGTTTATGTGAGGCTGAAAATACACATACTCCTACCTCCTTCCAGCAGGGCTGAAATTATTATTGCTGGCAGTTGTCTCCATCGGTCCAGTATGTGTTCTCCTCTATGACTCCTGAGAGAACACTGACCCACACTGTGCCTTGTGAAGGCAGGCCAGATGGTCTGCCTGGTTAAAGATTCATGGACAGCATATCTGCTTGTGTTTTTATGCCGTGAACCAAGGGTGTGATGCATTGGCTTTGTGACTTTATTGTGAGATCTGCAAGAAGGAGACTATGTAACATGTATTGTAACATGGATTGTTACATGTGTTGTAACATGTGTTGTAACATGTGTTGTTACATGTAATGTAATGTCATATGTATTGTAGCATGCAGTGCAACATGCATGGTTACATGTACTGTTATGTGTAGTGTTACAGGTGTTGTTACTGTATTGTTAAATGTAATGTTACAGGTTAGTGGTTTTATGCTGCACGTCAGAGCAATGTTGTGAGGTTCGGAAAAGCAATTTATTTGATGACACACACTCGTGTGTCATCAGTGATGAGGAGCTGTTGTCATTCCAGAGTTGTGGGCTAAACCATGGCGTGGCAGCGGGCTTTTGCTTATTGTTTTGCCACGATCAGACCTGACCCCTGACCTGAGCTGCACGTCAGCCCTGCTTTAGAGGAGGAGCACTGAACTGCATCCTTTCTTCAGAATGGACAGATGGCAACTCTGACGATATGTCCATGAGTTAGCCGTTCCTTTTCTCTGTGCTCTCTCTTCTCTCAGTGGCCGTGTGATCATGCGTTTGTGATGTTCTTCTGTTTTTCTGATGACAAGACGAAATAAACTTCCCGTCATAGAAACTGGGTCATAATAGAAACTACAGGCTTTTGAAACAATGTCACTTTGATTTGTGGTCATGGTCAGTGGAATGACCATGTGACCATCACCAGTGATGGTGATGATGAGGACGGTGATGATGGTGATGAGGATGAGGATGATGGTTGCGGGTGCCGAAGGACAGGCAGCCAGGGAATGAGAAGTTAGTGCTGCAACAAGGAGGGTGTTGGAGCCCAGAGTCAGGAGTCAGAAAACTAATTTGGTCTGCTGCATTACCATGTTTCTGTGTGTGTGTGTGTGTGTGTGTGTGTGTGTGTGTGTGTGTGTGTGTGTGCGTGTGTGTGTGTGTGCGTGTGGGTGCAGTGCTGCTGTCTGCAGGTTGTGGTGTTCACACTGTATTTTGTATAGGGGTTGTATTAGTATGTCATTAGCTAGTGTAGTAAACATGTTACGTTTAAGTAGATAATAAATAGGCCCACTACCAAGTACTCCATTGTGGTTAAATACTGTGCAGGTCATGGCCCTAACCACCCTTTTAATCAGCACAAGTAGCCTGCCGATACTATGTAGTTAATCCATTTAAGATAACAGGAATATGTTTAGTGTAATCTAGGATGGTCCTCCTTTGGGAATCATAAAAAACAATCACCAGTAGAGCTATAGTTTAGGGAACCCATTTACCACTGCATTATGTTGAGCTTGGACTCAATACCAACGCCTCTTTGAGCCTTATCTCTGGCCCTCAGGTGCGCACAGAGAGGAGCTCGCGGCTTATGTGTAGAGGCGTTAATTCGTCTTATTTCCCGCAGATCAGTAGCGCCGCCTGGGGGCTGAGCGGCCTTACAACGCATCTTTGTACGTAGACAATTGCATTATCATGGTTTTCGGTCGAAAAAAGTTTAGTCAGTCCTTATGAATAGCTATATCTTGTTAATATGATGAGTACGACTCAGGAAAGGATGTGCGTGCGGATTGAGCGCGTATCTGTGTCTGTGGTGGGTGTTTCCGGCAAGTGTTGGGATGTGGGGATGATTGATTGGAGGTCAGAAATTAAGGGGTTTCAAGGGAGTGCGTGACTGGGATTTATTTGGGCTTTTTCGCTGACTTTCAGGATCTGGGCCGCGGCACACACTTCCTGGATGAAGAGAATTCCATGTCAACTAGGGAACATATGCAGGAAATGTGCATGGCCAGGAAATATTACAGCTGTTTCACTGCCCCCTAGTGGTGTCTCTTTAAAGTAGTAGCCTATGCCGTCATGCGCCCAAATATAAGGCATTATTGTCCAATGAATTATTGGCCTGAATGTGTAGGACTATATTCACTACATTCAGGCAATATGTTCCCTTACTTTATTTCTTTGATTATAGGTGTATACATCCTGATCGCCGTGGGGGCGGTGATGATGTTTGTGGGCTTCCTCGGTTGCTATGGCGCCATCCAGGAATCTCAGTGTCTCCTCGGTACGGTAAGTCTGTAAGAGGAGGGACGTAGGTGTCTCTCCATGTGGACCCGTATCCCCAAGATTGGTGAGCTCTGGGCTCCATGCCCCATGCTGCTTACGAGACAATTAGCTTAGTCTTCTGAACTGTCATAACGAAGTAATGTAATAGATTTTAAGTTTGTTTAAGTAGTTAGTGTGTAGCTTAAGTTTAGTTTTTTTTTGTCGTTTGCAATAAAGATAAAATAAAATGTATATTACATTCATAATGAGATAATGTGCCTGTTTTTTGTCCTATTTTTCTGTTTCCCTGTAGTTCTTCTTCTTTTTGATACTGCTCTTTGCTTGTGAAGTGGCTGCAGGGATCTGGGGTTTCATGAACCGTGACACAGTACGTATAAGCCCACACACACACACACACACACACACACACACACACACACACACACACACACACACACACACACACACACACACACACACACACACACACACACACACACACACACACACACACACACACACACACACACACACACACACACACACACACACACACACACACACACACACACACACACACACACACACATAACCCCATGCACACACGCCCACACACATGCCCATAGCCACCTCAGCAAACACACGCCCACAAACATAGATTCACATGCACTCACACAACCATGCACGCACAGATACAAACACCCACACACACCCACATGGACACACATACACACTTAAGTCCATACCCACATCCACGCAAACACACAGCACGCACACCTGCAAATGCACATTCACACATACGCACGCCAACTTGACTCACAACTCGTTTTGGTTTGTTTGTTTTCATGTTGTCATGTTCATTTGGATGGAGGTTGATGTACGATATCTCAGTGAGTCACACAGGGCTACAAAGGAAGGATCATCACTGGTTGGCTCGGGCAGTGTGTGCAGTGTGTGCTGCCAGGAAAATATCTAGCTCATCTATGTCAAAATAAAGGGGAAAATGCCAAAATCAAAACAATTAACGGTCAATACCAAATAAAGTTCAATAAGTTAATGGTTCAAGTACAACTTACATTTACATTTAGATTTAGAGCATTTAGCAGACGCTTTTGTCCAAAGCAACTTACATAAGTACATTTGTCTGAAATTAGTACATTTGTCAGAATGTATTTGTCCGAAAGTCAACAAGCAATCAATACATTGTTAATTTCAATAACCTGACCTTGCCTTTCCATTCCCACAGATCTCCAAAGAGCTGATGAACTTCTATGACTCGGCGTACATCAAGGCTGTGGACGTCACCGGCACGCCCAGTAAGGAGGCAGCCATTAAAGTGCTGAACGTGTTCCACACTACGGTAGGCCTGCGCCACGCCAGGACAAGTCTCAGCTCGCTTCTAGTCCATAGCTTTGATCCTGAAGTCTTATGCATAACCAACCTGCAATGCTGCGCCACTGTAGACTCTAATGTCCATTATGACATGTTTCTAATGTGGACTGAACGTGTCAGGAACATGAATGACACATCTGTTCTCTACTGGTTCCCCACCTCAGCTTGAATGCTGTGGTAAGGGGGATGACGGCCCTCTCTTCAAACAAGTCACAGGCACCTTGTGTCCAACATTGACCGCGGAGGATTTCCTCGTATCACAAGTATATATACCCCTACCTGCATGCGTTGGATACTGTATAATAAATGATATTCAGTGAAGGATGAAAGTTATATGAAGGCTAGAAACACAAACACAACAGTTCATACCAATGTCACTTCTGATAACGATTCTTGTTTAGAATGTCTGCCTGAAACCACATTTCATTTGAATGCACAATTTTTACTTCTCGCCTCAAAACCATTTTTTGCTGACAACGTCTTCAGAACATATGAACTGAAAAACACCTTAACTTAGTAACCAACTAAGTCCTGTGCTGTGTGCTGCTCTCTCCCTGCCCCAGAGCTGCCATGTCAAACTGATCGACCTGTTCTCAGAGAAGCTCTACCTCATCGGCCTGGCGGCCTTAGCGGTGGCCTGCATCATGGTGGGTGCTGTCCCTCAGAGCACCCCTCACCACGCACAGCAGCCGCCCGCCTCATGGGCTGCAGCTGTCAGTGGATTGATTTATTAACATCAGCAGTTGTGTCAAGTCCATGGTTTTTGTATAGCCCTCAGCATGGTTATGGTCTGCGGGGCCTCGCAGGCCACGCTCTGCCACAGCCCCTAACCCCTCTGGAAGGGACAGGAAAAGCATGAAGCTGAATGGAATACTTTAGATTCCACACCATACTATGGAAATCTTCCTGGGTTTATGTATTGCTCATCTAGCATTTCTGGCAGTGGTATACGCGTGACTATAAATGGTTGTTATCCTGTGATGCGGTGAATGAATGTTAACACCATGCTTTAATGAGAGGTAACACCATGCTTTAATGAGAGGTAACACCATGTTATAATGAGAGGTAACACCATGCTTTAATGAGAGGTAACACCATGTTATAATGAGAGGTAACACCATGCTTTAATGAGAGGTAACACCATGCTATAATGAGAGGTAACACCATGTTATAATGAGAGGTAACACCATGCTATAATGAGAGGTAACACCATGCTATAATGAGAGGTAACACCATGTTATAATGAGAGGTAACACCATGCTATAATGAGAGGTAACACCATGTTATAATGAGAGGTAACACCATGCTATAATGAGAGGTAACACCATGTTATAATGAGAGGTAACACCATGTTATAATGAGAGGTAACACCATGTTATAATGAGAGGTAACACCATGCTATAATGAAAGGTAACACCATGTTATAATGAGAGGTAACACCATGTTATAATGAGAGGTAACACCATGCTTTCTCTCCCTGGTCCAGATCTTCGAGATGATCTTCACCATGGTGCTGTGCTGTGGAATCCGCAACAGCCCGCCATACTAGGACTCTGATGGGCTGTGAACTGTCCAGGAAGGATTAGAAAAAGGATGTCTCTGCTTTTTAATTCACGTTGGAACGTTAATGAACAGCACCATGATATTCCAGCTCTTATAATGCTGTTGATATTATCTAAAACATACAATGTACATTTGCATCCCCTATTCCATTGTGGTATTATTTAAGGGTTTTCTTCACATGTGTTGTTCTTTTTTCTTTTCTTGGGTTGGGGGATCTATACTTGATGTGCTATTTTTCCTAGGCTATTCACTTGTTTAAGTGATTGATGATTAAATACTTTTAATAGTAGAAGGGTGGTAGTATGTGTAGTTTTGTGTAACAGCCCTGCAGTGTTCCATATGTAAAGCTTAATTAGTAGTGGTGCAGTGTTGCGTTACTATTTCATTTTTATAATTTGTATTGTATGTAGGATTTTTCATAGATTGGTACTCTTTTGAGAGTCCTTTAAGTTTTTTCTCAAAGACACGTTTTTTCACATTTGACTTATTATGCAGCAATCTGTTTAAAAACTGCTAGGCCTAATAGATTTTGTATTTTCTCTTGTACATTTTCTGGGTGTTTCTTTCCCTCTGGGACAGCTTGCTCATTGTGTTGTTGTACTGATGAATACGTTTAATGAGGAGTAAACTGTAGGTCATTTTCCTAAAATGTTTGTTGAGTTTCCTCCCCCAATGTCATAGTGTGGCTTAAATTATTCTCTTTTGGAATTTGGATCTAGGGTAGACCATCCAAACTCAATCAATCAGTGTGCTAATTCAAATTGGTTTTAAATAATCATCTAATCAAATGCACAATGCAATGTGCATTCAAGCCTATTGCAAGCATATGGCCACATGGTCGATACATTCCAGTTTCCATTTCTCTAGTTGGAGATATGTATACATCATATGCACTCCTATGTTCCACCAAAAGGTGGCAGGCTGAGCAGAGCACAAAGGGTAAAGGGTAAAGGGGGCATTTAGCAGACACTTTTGTCCAAAGCGACTTACAATCAGTACATTTGTGGGGCACAAAATTGTAGCAGTTTGGTGAACCCTTTACATCTACTTCACCATAAGGGTAGCAAAACAGGAAACAATCAATCGAGGCTACTCCATCTATACGCGTCCATCACCTTTTAAAATAAACTGATCAGAAAAAGATAATTTGAGCCATATGGGATTCAGATTTGTGTCTAATCGGATACCATTTCTTAAATATCCAACAACAATCAGACTTCGAGAGAATAAAACTAATTGAAGCAAAAATGTCACGTCTAAAGTGAACTCATTACAAACAAATGATTGATGTAATCATGTAGAATTGTTCTCTTACATTTTTGACAATTTGTCATTTTGTTTACAATTCCCTCTGCTTCCTCCTCACTGTTTGGTTTGGCTTCCGCTGCCTGGATAGACTAATCCTTTCTGTGTTTCTCACTTTCTCACTTCTGCTTGACTTCACTTGCATTTCTCACTTGCGCTGTAAGCCATGAACTACCAATATTGATTATGTCAAATTACTTTATTAGCAACGAAGTTAAGACTTTTCAATAAGGTCACACTAATTAACCATTAATTAACACGAGTTTATGCAGTAATAAGAATAAAGTAACTAATTAATTGACAGTTAACTAATGGTCTAGTAATAATTTACGAAAAGTGATCATGTTTACCAATGGTGTTCATGTTAACTAAGGTAATGGTGTTCAATTCACTATTCAATTGTACATGATTTAAAAGGTTTGGGGTAAGGGTTAAGCTGAGGTTAACCCTAAAACAAATATATAAATATAAAAAATATGTATGACAAGTTGTTACAGTTCATTGTCAGTTCACTAACATAACTAGAAATAAGCTGGACTTTGAGTGGGCGTTAATCGTCCCAGACATAGTTGAATCAGAATGAGTTGTACTTGTTCTACACCATGACTAAACACCACCGCTGCACCTGCTGGTCCCATGAAGGCCTGTATGTCACCCAGCCTGCCCCTGTCCATGCACCACTGCTGCCAAGTCACCAAGAACAGACATATGTCCTGGTGAATCACAAAACAGGTCGGCCACCTCAATCACACTGGTGATGTGATGTCTGCCCCGTCTCTCACTCTCTATTGCTCTTTTTTCTATCACCTTCTCTTACTCTCTATCACTCTCTATTTCTCCATCACTCTATCTCTCTGTCTCTCCATCACTCTCTCTCCCTTGCTTTGTATCTATCTCTCTCTCTCTCTCTTGCTTTGTATCTATCTATCTATCTATTACTGCATTCCAGTGCTTGTGCTGTGAAAGCTCTGAAGAAGAGACGTAACTGTACGAGTATGAGTCACAATGAAATGACAAAGGATTGCCACATAAAGGGTGGGCATAGATATTGTAGGATTCTTCATGACTTTCTTCTGTCTGATATGCGTGCATCATGACAGTAGGGTGGGGACAAGAGGAGTGAACTGTAATTGTTCAGACCAAGACCAAGATTGTCTCAATGGTAATGGTAAGTTTGATCAGATTCATATTCCAATAAGAAGTCAAGTTTTATCTGATTTAAAAGGGTATAGCAATATTATATATTTCACATATTTATATATATAAAGAGGAAGTCACTGAACTCTATTAAATGGAGAAAAAAACATGTATACCTTGATTACAACAATATGGTTATGCACCAATTTCAAATATATGAGAATGAGAATATGATAATATGAATATATGTGAGAATGGGGGTAATTTTGAGAAATAGTCATTTAAAAAAAGACATTTGTTGCTTTTTTGAAAACGTTCTGAACGGTATACGTCTTACTATAATTCAAATACATGATTAGATTGCAAATCCAATTCATTTACAATTAGCAGATTAAACGACCATTTGGGAGCATGCTGCCCCTCCCCTCCGTCCTGCATTCATTCACATTATGTAAAACAAGTGTGACGCCATATCACGGCTGGAGCATTTCAACGACCGTTGATGGTGTTTTTACAACCAAAAACAGGATAACCAGTTTAATGTTTGATAAACCAAACATTAAACAGCATGGTGTATTCATACGAACGCACGGTGTTAATCGTAAACAAAGTAAAAAAGTAAGCTATTACTTGGGACCTAGGCCTAATGTAGGGAAAGATCCATTGCCTATATCACCTACTATTCTAACGTACACGTACAGGTAAAGCAACATGTAAATTCAGTGCGTGGTCTACATACTCAGATAATGTGCAGCCTGTGAGTCATACGGAAGGTTCACCTGTGGCAGGTACTCTGACTCCGTCAGACTCCACCCAACTGTTGATTCAAAGCCTCGAGAGAGCTGTCGTTTAAGAATTGCGTCTCGGTACATTTGGCAAACAGGAAACCGCCGACGGACGGGAACGAAGGGCTGAATTACTCAACTCAACTTAGCTGCATTGTATAGTTTAGGACTGGAAGTAGCCCACTGCCTCTCAATTGGTTCACCATGAGTATTGCAGCTTCCGACAGCGTGTTTTTGACCGCCTTACAGCCCCACACCTCGGTTACAACCTACGGACTCCCCTCCGACGGACAGATCGGCCATGGGGGGACCATGGGGGACGAGTCCGCCCGGGCCAGGAGGGTCCAGCAGCAGGTCCAGATGAGGCTGGCGGAGAAGTCCACTCTGCCGCGGCAGAATGGCGGCGCGGCGCATTACGCCACCTCAGGTAGGCCGGGATACTTTAGTTTCATGCAGAAAAAAAGTAATTCACTCAAATGAAAGACTGAAGTTTTTTGAGAAGCAGAAAGGGCCAAAGAAAATACCTGTTTGACCCCCCCCCACACACACACACACACACACCCTTCCTTTTTTTTGTGTCACGTAAATGCACGTAGGCTATAATTGTGTTGTTTTTCTTGACATTTGTTTCGCGTTTAATTTACGTGACATAGTTTCAATCCGAGTATCTGAAGCCGTGTCTGTCAGCTGTTCCCTGAGGTGAATACGCGAGTGGGTCTGTGTTCATTTACACCTGCAATTCACCACAAGCTGCGGACATTCGATACGCTTCTTTTGCTGACGGCTCTAAAAAGCAACGTCATTTACGAATTCCCCTGCTGCGTGATAAGGATTGTAGTGTCTGTCAGTGCTGGGTTTCAAGTCTAGACAACTTCGAGACGCGACTGTTGAGGTAAAAAACGGACAAATGGCACTGGGAGAACCAGCCCTATATGTTCAAATGATTACTGTCAGTGGCGAGATTGACGCGTGTGCGTGTGCGTGTGTGTGTGTGTGCGTCACACACACTGGGGGGTTTGGTGATGGACCGCATGACTCTCTGCTCTTTTTTTGTGTCACGAAGGTGATGTTTTAATTGCAAAGCCCTGAGTCTCAGGAGTTGCCCCGGGCACAAACAGTACAGGTCCCAGCAGCCTTACGTTGTACCATGAGTCATATTATTTTATTAGCTTGTGTATTTATCAACCTTTTGTTGGCTAAATAGTGTAGTCAGAAAAGCAACATTTGGAGCCTAGTGTGGTGGTTAATAGATTGTGTTCAGGTTTCTGGTCAGGCCCAGGATTCTGCAGAGAACCATATGATTTTATCATCTTTTGTAGCTGTGAGTACGATAGGATGGTTTCCCTAGTAACCGTTCAGTCTCTGTCTCATAGACAAACAATGCAGCCGATGACTACTAATGACTACACAACATAGGAATGCAGATCTTGGGACACGTTTGAAATATTACTGTATGTATTTTGCATAATGTATTAAGCAAAAAAAAATCCGTTGCCTTTCCTTTTATAGCCTTGCATTACATTTCACATAATTCACAAATAACTGGTAGAAGGAAGATGAGAACAACAAGAGTCAACCAGAAATCCTGTCATGGTCATAATCCTCTAAAACACAGGAATTTCGGTGATAAGCAAACCCTCATTGCAAACCCACATTGGCCCTTTGGCCAAACAACAGTTCATAGTTCTAACAACAGTTCTAGCAAGGTGTGTTTTTATCTTCATTGTAAAGCCTGCGATTGGTGGGTGTGTTTGCGTGTGTTGGATGATGGGTGTAGTCAGGGTGGGGCTGGGGCAAGTCCAGGTCTCTCTCTCTCTCTCTCTCTCTCTCTCACTCTCTCTCTCTGTCACTCTCTCTGTCTGTCTCTCTCTCCTTCTGCTGTCCCAACCGGTTTTGGTGCCTTTCCCCTGCAGCGTAGGAGTGTGAAATTAGTTCACCCCTCCCATGTCCTTACCTGGGAAAGCCGGCACGCACGCACGCACGCACGCACGCACGCACGCACGCACGCACGCACGCACGCACGCACGCACGCACACACACACACACACACACACACACAGGGTTAACACACGGTTAACATAACTAGGCTATGTGTGTGCTGCCAGGTATCTGCCCAGGAGTGTGTTCTGAAGCTTCCTCATGTTTATGGGTTTGTGTTCAGCGTGGGAATCGTGATTCTTCTGAGCCCTGTTCTCACTCAGGAGGACACAGCCGTGTTAAAAGTGTGTTGTGTTCAACTTTAAACCACATCAGCAATGCTGGCTTGTCATTCCATGCAGGCTTATTTTTTCCAATCCAATGTGTTTACCAAACATGAATGCAGACCTGTCCACATGTTTGATACCCATATAAACAGGATGGGAATTCTGGTATTTAAGCTACACTTGAAATTACCCATCCAAAGCGTTCAAGGGCTTTCTTTAGAGAAGGCTTGCATGCTCATTGTATGCACCCTAGTAGATTGTTCTGTTAGTTTATTGCCATGATGGACATAACATTTAAAGCAGAACACTCACCTATTCATATATCAATAGCTACATAATGGAGGCATGGCATGGCCTCCATGCTGCTATCTGTGCTGTCTGGGCTTTCAGCCAACCTGGGTAGTGACGTGAGATGATGAACTGCAGTGCATCATGTTGACTCTTTCTTAACAGAAGGGTGTCTCTTCAGATATCAAGAGTGACAGTCATCAGCCATTGCCAAGACAACGGTGTATATGTGTACGAGGCATAAACAGCAGCCCGATGTGCCGCGGTGCACGACATATTGGCTCAATGCCGACAAACAGGTTTACACAGCTAGACATAGGCCTGCTGGTGATCGCGTCTTTAGTTCCCTGCGTCACATCGCTAATTCATAGCGTGCTGCTATTGTGATATGTAATTATTTCAACACACAACCACGTCATTTTGATGTGGCATTACGTTTTCATTTTTTGCATATCGGGGCATTGAGTTCACATTCAAGTGTGTCAACTGCGTTCCGATCTTTGAACATACAAGTAGTGTATAACTCAGCCCTCCATCAGGCCTCCAAAGAAGGGAAGTAGTGCTGGTGCTCAGGAAAAGCAGAACATAGTGCGGACAACGATGGAGTTGAAGAAGGAAATCATCTCGAAGCATGAACACGGGATGCGTGTCTGATATTGCTTCGCTTTATAGAATAAAGAAGTGATAAAGATGCTATTGTTATTTTATTACTGTTTATCCTGGTTAAATGTAAGATTTTATACATTAAATATTATGTGAAGGTCTAAATACGCAATTATCTGGGGCTCTGGAACAGATGAATCCATTTTACATTAATTCTTATGGGAAAAATAGTTTTCAAACAATTCACAACTTGAACAGCCTTTTGGAACAAATTCAATTTGAGTATTGGGGTTTCACTGTATTGTAAGTAATATTGATATTGCAATATTCAGGAACATTATGGGTCACAGGAAGGGACCTTGTATATTGTTCATTACTGTGAAAAAGTGAACCATGTCTTAACGCACAAAACATTTGGTGGCACCTCCACGGGCTGTGGACAAGATTGGGAAGCCCTGTTCACTGAACAGAAACCAATGCGATGCATGTTGTGATTTAACCTGAAATCTGTTTGACTTCAGAATATGGCGGCTCTTCAACCATGAAATACCAGACGTACAACGCTAACAACAGCTCCAAGTCCTTTGTGTACTCGGCCCCCAAAGCGGTCATGGTGAGTATCTCCTTATGGAGGCCTTCGTTTGTTCACACAAACCCTGAGAGGCCCAGTGCACCATCATGGTTCACCTGCTGTCTCCATCGATGAGCTAATCATTGACTTGGGTCCATGACTTCACCGCAGGGTTGGCCATTTATGTAGTATTTCACAAAAGACTGATGAGGTCACATGCCGTGGGGATCTCATCTCCCAGATGTTCAGACTCAATGCTTGAAAGTGTTCCACCGTAGTGAGAGAGAAGGTGTTATTAGTATAAATAGTACCTCTATTTGCAGTTGCTCCAAGATTGTGTTATCTACTGAAGCCTGTGTAAACGTCATCAGTCCCCTCTTGGGCTGTTTTCTTTCTCTCCGAATGTTTTATCGGGACCTCTGGTGTGTACCTACAATTCAACTCTCTCTTCGGTACTGATATATTATCTCACTCTTCTCAATGGGATCCAGGCTCCACGCATGTCCCAGTACCCAGGCAGCATGTCCAGGGGCTACTCCTCACGCTCTGCCGTGGACCTGGGCCAGCTCAACAGGGTCTGCATGTCAGGGGTAGGAGGAGGAGGAGGAGGCGGTGGTAGCATGATGTACCAGCAGGGTGACTTCATGATGGGTGGCTACCAGGGAGCCGGCAGGCAGACGGCCATGAGCGGCATGGGCCGCATGGACCCCGAAGTCATCTCCCTGCACTCCATGCGGCAGCCGCCCTCCCAGGTCAACCCCTGGATGGTGGACGGCAGCGACGCCGCCAGCATGATCTCGGACCGCGACGCCAGCGTCTCCAGACAGTACACCCAGAACGGCTACAGCACCCAGATGAGGCAGATGACGCAGGGCGGCAGCATGGTCTACCCGCCGCCCATGCGGCGCTCCCTCAGCGGCACGCTGTCCCGCGGCGGGGGCATGACGGGGGGGGAGGTGGAGGTCGTCCAGCAGTCCTCCTTCAAGGGCCCCGCCTTCCGCACCATCAACAGGATCAACAACCGCAACCGCATGAGCATGGGGTCGGTGTCCGGCGGACACACCCTGCAGCACCAGGTGTCGGGCGGGAGCTACGTGGGAGGAGGGGCCGACCGGGGGTTTGTCCTGGGCGGGATGGCCGGCTCCCAGGCCAACCTGATGCAGCAGCGCCAGGGCTCCCTGTCCCGGGCGATGTCCATGAAGAGCGTCCACAGCGTGGGGAGGGGCATGGACGTGTACGACGGGAACATGGACCTCCGGGGCAGCCTGGGCAACCTGAGCGGGTGAGGCGGGGTGACGGGGCGACGGCATGTGGCCTGTCTCATTACTAAGTGAACTTTGCGGCAGACATTTGCATTTACACTGGCGTGATGCACGTGTCTGATTGGCAAATGCATACGTGACTGTGAATGCCATTGAGACGAGGTTATTGCTGATTCAAAAACAGGGGCAGTACATTATCCAGTACTGCTGACAGTTTCTATGAACATCGATTTCATCGAAGGTTCGAGAGTGAAAGGACTGCTTTGGGTGTGGCGGTCTTAGACCTCACATTTCACACACTGGAGGCTTGTGGTTCACCAGGCAGATGGAGAGACCACAATGTTAAATGAAGGAGAAAACACTTTGCTTTAGAAGGAGAGCGCGATTCTAATTTATGAGTAGTTACTGTGGCTACCCTTATTGCCGGGACATGTAATTATAGAAACATCATTATAGAAACCAACCCAATACTTCCTGCTACACAAAATGAAATAACTTTGGATGATTTTTTTCCAAAAGACAACACCAACTAGCAACAAACAAACAATCTGATGCTGCTTCTTCAACAGGATCAACAGTTTGGACATGCCCACTGCGGTGCAGTACCTGAGAGAGGCTGACCCAAACATGCAAGTCCTGGGGGCTGCCTACATTCAGCACGAGTGTTACAACAACAATGATGCCAAGCACGAGGTATCAAGAGGACAAAACATCCGTTTGCTTCTGCCAAAATCTCCCTGCTTGCTATCTTGGTTTCCCAGCAGTGTTCACAGCCATGTTTCCCAATCGTTGCCCACAGCATTTGCATTGCTAGCATTCCACAGTACTCGTTGAAGTGGTTTCACAATGTAGTTGTAGTTGTTGTAGTCTAATCTGGTCACGTCTAGAGAAAAGCACACGCCATAAAGTGTTTGAAGCGCATAAATAATTAGATCTTCCACATTTTACTTTTGTCTTGGATATTTGACTTATTGACATGACCAGAGGAGGGGTTGTGCTAGTGAGGAGGGGACATGGCTCTGGTAGACCCGAGCTGCGCTGAGAGTGGAGTTATGAATGCTGATGACCTGATGGTTTCCTCACCAAGGTGCGTCGCTACAAGGGCATCGCCGAGCTGGTGAAGCTGTTCAACTGTGACAACGAGGAGGTGCAGCGCTTCGCCACCGGCGCCACGCGCAACCTCATCTACGAGAACATGGACAACAAGGTGGCCCTCATCGAGGAGGGAGGCATCCCCCAGCTGGTGGAGGCTCTGAAGGAGACCGACGACGAGCTGCGCAAGAACATCACCGGTAACACAACGACGACGACAACAACGCAATTCACTTTGCAATTCAAGTTGCTATGGGTATGGTTTGTACAGAGAGAGAGAGAGTGCAGACGAGAACCACAAAATGTCGCCTCCCTCTTTGCTCCCGCCCCAAAAGTGTCTCCGTTCTCGAGATGTGTTGCGTTTCACACAGCTGTGATTGACAGGTGGGTTCCCCGCACCAATCATGGAAGAAATGTCCTGATTGGTCAGAAAGGAGCTGGGAGTGATCTAAAATCCAAAATGGCTCATACAGGAACACGCACTCAAATAGTGGAGCACCTTTTTAACAAAATTCTGCTAAACTGAGCCAAAAGGAATCTTGAATTTTTTTTTTATTGAACCTTTTTTATTTTCTAACTGCTTTTAGGAATTCATGAATGTAGGTAATTCAGTCTGTTTTCAAACGCTAACACCACTCGCTGTTCTTTAGGTAGTCAAAGAGTATAATTGACATTAGCGTTTGCTTCCTGGAACCGTGAGATGTAACTCGCTGTCTTCAAAGGATGCTGTTCAGCGTCTCAGCCTTAATCCTCTTAAAGTGCTGTGAGCAAATTGTGTTAAACAAATCCCACATTGAGATTGTTTATCCTGTGTATTCACACTGAAAAGGGTGAGGAAAGCAATGGGTTTGCATGTGTGCACACATTGTGCAGTGCTATGGCAGTTGATATTTAGTTCTCCTGTGTGTGTATACATGTGAGGAAGGTGAACAGGGAGTGGCCCTGCCTCTTGATTTATGTCTGCCACACCCCATGACTATAGGCCTTGTCATGGGGTAACATGGATTATCAACAGGATTTGAAGCAGTTTGACATGCGAGAGACTTGCACAACACGTAAACACACTTTAGAACAACTATCTGTTTCCTAAAAAAAAACTACTGTTTGAATCCATAGTCAAAAGAATTTGGCCTTTTCAATGGAAATACAATTGCAACCTGAAAACAACCTGAAGAGGTATACTGATATCTGATAGAATACTGATAAGGTCTGAATCAAGCCAGTGGGCCAACTCTGTTTTCTTCTCTGTTTGTCTCTTAGGCATCCTGTGGAATCTGTCATCCAAAGACAACCTCAAGGAAAAGATGGCCAGGGAGACCCTTCCTGACCTCACTGAGAAGATCCTCATCCCCCTGGCAGGCAACGAAGATGCTGACTCCATCCAGCAGACCCCCTCTGAGGTCGACATCTTCTACAATACCACAGGATGCTTAAGGTACGCACACACACACACACACACACACACACACACACACACACACACACACACACACACACACACACACACACACACACACACACACAATTGCATCTAAAAAGCCTCTTCCTTCCCTGTCAATGCTGAACGTCCACCGCCACCAGGAACCTGAGCTCTGTGAACGAGAAGACCCGTCAACAGATGAGGGAGACCCACGGGCTGGTGGATGCTCTGATTTGCTACGTCAAGGGCTCTCTGCAGGGGGTGGAGAACGCAGTGTGCGTGCTCAGGAACCTGTCCTACCAGCTGTACAGCGAGCTGCCCCCTTCCGCTGCCCTGCGTCTCGAAGGGCCCACCAGAGCCAGCGACCCCGGCAACGGGGAAGCCATCGGCTGCTTCACCCCGAGGGGCAAGAAAGCCAAAAACGTATTTATGCACACGTCAACACCACATTCCACCGCACAACCTGGAACATACGGTACATCAGCACATCGTCCGAATCAGCCAAAAAGACCTGCTTCATGCCCCTGTCTTCTGTCCTCACTACGACCAGAGGAAGGACAAGGACCTGTCCACCTTCACCGAGGTGGCCCGGGTGCCCAAGGGGATGGAGTGGCTGTGGCACCCTCAGATCGTGGGCCTGTACAACCGCGTGCTGCACCAGTGTGAGATGAACGCCATCACGCGCGAGGCCGCCTGCGGAGCCCTGCAGAACATCACCGCCGGGGACAAAAGGGTGAGTGGGCTACAAGCAGCAGCAGCAGCCTGGTTCCTTAAGGAACCGGCACTTTTGGTACCGGGGAGTACCGCTTCATAGGCTTGCTGTGAACCAAACCCCGGTCTGCGACGTCTGCTCCGTTTCTGCTGAGCGATCCAGGAAAAGTTGGGCCGTTGTTGTCATTGTTCCAAATTGGACCACAGGAAAAAAGTTTCCCAGAAGTTTTTTTAGTGCAAACATTTTTCCCAACAAGCGAACGAAGCGGTGCTGCGGTGATATTTCGACTGGATTCCCCCTTCAGTGTGTGGCAA
>OMKI01048134.1:2632-15370 GCA_900302315.1 Phycis blennoides
CCCCCTCTCCCCCCCCCCCCCCCCCCCCCCCCCCCCCCCCCCCCCCCCCCCCCCCCCCCCCCCGGTCCTCTCTCCATCCTTCACGCTGTCTCTCTCCCCTCATCTTTTTTCGAATTATGCACACGCTCATTTGGTGGATGCTTTTCTCCAAAGTGTCTTACAGCGCCCCAGCGTGCATACATTTTTTTGAGCATGGGTTTCCCCCGGTGGGAACAGAACTCACCCTGAGCCTGGCCGTGTTAACGCTCCACCGGTTGAGCTTGACGGGACCATCTGACGGCCGTTAGTTTGTGTCACGTCGCGTTTAGCCAATGGGCTGACGAGGGGGGAAATTTGCGTCGGGCCAATGGTAGCCAATACCGCAAACTAAATAAGCACAGTGGAGCACACATGGTTCAGCCCTCCTGTTCCACTCAGCAGTGCCTACTCATCCAAAAGTCGGCTATAATCCATCTGTACAACCAGCTTTAACGTAGGCTTACAGCCGGGAAGGCCTGTTCTGTAAGCTGTCTTCAAACCAAACGCTTTCTCCTCGACGGTACCGTCGTTCTCTCGTCGCATGCGGTGACATGGAAATGGAACACCGCGAAATGACATCGGTCTCATTGGTCCATTTCATGCTTCACTACCGATTTGAAGTAAGCAAAACATGTTGAGTTTGGTGAACCTGTTTTGCTGTAAAAGGGGGGGGAAAAAATGGGACTACAGAGGGTTTGAAAATGTATACCTCTACCAGTACTGTTCTGATTAGATTTGTGAGTGGAGATTTAAAGTACTAGTCAGTGTTGTCGGCCGCGTGTTGTGCTTCCTGAAGAGATCAGTCTCCAGCTTTCAGCAGTGTTTTAGCCTCAGGCCTGTGTTTGTTTAACGTCTTACTGTGTTGAGTCGGGCGTTTGGACCCTCGTGTACAACAACACCGATGAAATTAAAGTGCCATGCAAACTCTTAGAAGAAAAAAACGAAAAATGTTGCCAAAGTGTCTGCCACGCTGCACTGCTGGTACAACGAGAGACAAGAGAACGCGTTCGAGTGCCGCTTCGTTCGTTAGCAAAGCTTAGCCTCTTCTGTTACCATGTTAGTGAACGTTATCGAGTGGGGTAAATAATGACAAGCTAATGCTAACTAAAGTGTCGGCAAGTAATGACAAACAGTTGACACTCGGTGGATCGCCAAGAAGGTCAAATGTGTTTGATTTTGCTATCTCTCTCTTAAAGGAACAGGAGAAGAAACTATTTTGGATTTTTGGTTTAACATTTTTCACAATTTGGAACATTAGGTTTATTTTAATTAATTGCAAAGCACATATTCTTATCCAGGACTGTATAAGACATAGGGTTCAGTTTCTGTTTCAAAAGTCAACAGAGTGAAGATAATCACAAATAAACAATATGTCCTATAACGTAATAAAAACACAATCAACTCTACTGAATAAACAGATGACTAAGTTCCATTTACAGTGTATTACGCTCCGATGTAATTAAGATTGAGGCTAACCCGGAGCTCTGCACAGACTCATGTTAAACAGGTTGCACAGAAATTAATATAAACTAATGATTAACCGATGAGTATTTTAAATTTTACAATTGCTCTTTTTAACTTGGTTGATATTGATGTTCTGGAAGGTGTTTGCATTGTGATATTTTAGGTAGATCATGTGTGTAAACTATATTTAAAACAAAACTAATTTGGTTAAAACTGATCTGGGATTGTATATAATAAGGGCTATGATGCATAACTGAGTGAATTGTTGACAATATTTTAGCATTGTGCATATTTTGTAGATTTGATATGTAAATACTGGAGTACATTAAACAATTTTATTTAATTACCAGCCTGTGCCAGTTTCTTATTCAAATTCTGATTTCCATAGGGCAGCTGTGTGAGTGCCCGATTGTTTGCCAGACAATAGGACTGACTTGTGTTGTGGCGTTACTGTGGACTTTTTGTCCACAATAACACCACCTCTGCCAGACCTTTTTGGTCATTTTCAGCTGATCTGGCTCTTGGGAAGTGGGGAAGAAGAGAAGAAAGTGTTTGCAGGATTCTGGACAAAATGAGAGCAAGTGCCACACAGAGGAAGGCCTTTGTCACGTCTTCTCCGCAACCTTTCTCTCTCTCTGTGTGTGTGTGTGTGTGTGTGTGTGTGTGTGTGTGTGTGTGTGTGTGTGTGTGTGTGGCGGCCAAATAATTAGTCAAACAAACCCAAATGTCCTAGCCTCTCAAAAAAAAGAGAAAATAAATCTCATTGTATCACGGCACTAAACCCGTGGTGGGCTGGGTTTACCAAGCAGGTTCTGCAGTCTTCAGACCAGCTAGAAGTTCAGTGTTTCCTGATTGGTTTGCAGAGCCGCCTTCGAGAAAGCAGCAAGCGTCAAAGTGATCAATGCAGTGCCGGAGCATACGAGTATCTCCCATAATTCATTCTGAGAAGGGAACCGTAAGCTGTCAGCGAATGTCTTTTGAGTCTAGCCAGTAGCACCATATGGAGAGTAGCGCTTTTGGCGTCGTGACAAATGCATTAGATGGCTACCGAAGCCTGTCCTTGCACTCCATAAATCGTCTTTTCATGAATAATCTTTCTCTCAGAGTGAAAGTAATGGTGACTGCGGGGATGTGACATGTGAACATAATTTCTGCAACAATTACTTGATTGATACTGTGAATTGATTGTGCTTGTAATTATGTTATGAATAAACCAATTCTTATGTTATTGTTTGTCTATAAATGCCGTTGGTGTCACCCACACATAACAGCGCGTGCGCGCGCGCGTGTGTGTGTTTGTGTGAACCCGACACACATGATGAAAAATTGTCATGCCCCGACACTTCTATTCGTCTTAGCGATTTGTCAGTCGTTTAACTTAGTACACTGTCTCCATCAAGTGAACCATAACGGAATTACATGTTGTAATAATGCGTAAAGTGTTGCGTGAACATACCATTGTGGAATTGATTTATTTCTACACCTTAATTAGTACAAATATTATCGACGTTGTTATTAATCGTGTCATAATGCGAAAGATAGACCAGTCGCTTTGTTTCGATTCGCCTCATATAATAAATGCGCAGTGCATTGTGGGAAATGTGGTTAATTTCACTTCCGACACTAAAGGCGCCATTTTCGGCGTCGTGACGGGGCCACAGCATGTCATCAAACAGTACGAGATAATAATCCTGCTTTTAAGTGCTACGCGGAGCCTTTGCCATCGTTTCCGAACAATGGGGCGGAAGAAGAAGAAGCAGATGAAGCCATGGTGTTGGTATCCTTTTGAACAAAATGTGGCAAAATATGCGTTGAGTACTTCAGTCGCTACTCGTTAGCTCGACAAAAGAAAGCGAGGCCCAGGCGTTGCGTAAGGAGGTAGGAAAGTTCGTTAGCTTCGATGCTACGTGGGCTAGCTCCGCGCGCGTTTCCTTCCATCGTGGACGAACACCCAGGTAGACCCGTGGAGAGGGACGCGGCTTGCGGGGTCATCACCGCACGCGTGCGGCTCAGAACGGCGCGTGTAACGTAGCATCGAAGCTAGCTGTTATAGCCAGCGGCGGGCTGCCTTCCGCCTTGATAAACACGGTGTTCGCCTAGATACGTGTTGGTCATTCATTGGACATTGGACGCACTTCCACTTCCAGCTTGTTCGTGAATTGCCTTGAGTGTTTTTTTTTTCAACAACAAGTAGTATTCATGACGTGTCCTCATCACAAACACCGAACTCCTCTCACACACTAGTGGAAGAGCGTTTATGCGACGCGATTCCGCCATTCACTATCGAGATCCACCGTGACTTTTTCTGCCGTGTGTGTGTGTGTGTGTGTGTGTGTGTGTGTGTGTGTGTGTGTGTGTGTGTGTGTGTGTGTGTGTGTGTGTGTGTGTGTGTGTGTGTGTGTGTGTGTGTGTGTGTGTCGTGCCTTGGACAGCCAATATAGACTGCTCTTTAGGCCCTAGTATGAGTCACGTCGGTGGTCAGTTGTCCATCAACTTGATCTTTAACTCGGCACTCCCAGGTACTGTAATCGAGACTTTGACGATGAGAAGATCCTCATCCAACATCAGAAGGCCAAGCATTTCAAGTGCCACATATGCCACAAAAAGCTATACACAGGTCCAGGTTTGGCCATCCACTGCATGCAGGTAAGATTCTTTATCATGGGGAATGTGGACAGCCCAGTGTGTCTACATGCTATAACCCTTCATACGTATGCCTGCTCCAGGTACACAAAGAGACCATTGACGGTGTACCGAATGCTATACCTGGAAGAATAGACATAGAGCTGGAGATCTATGGCATGGAGGGGATTCCAGAGAAAGACATGCAGGAGAGACGGCGAACTCTGGAGCAGAAATCTCAAGGTAAACATAAAGACGGAATCCACTTCTACGCATATATTTTAAAGGGCTCAATGGGGCTTTCACATAGTTTTCAAAAAATGAGGAGAAAATCGGATGGTAATGATAATCAATGTCTTTGGCCTCGCCAGAGACCGAAACAGGAGCCACAATCACACCTATTCATACCGTAAGCTGAGAAAATGGATGGTGCAGTAACAAAGCGTTTAAAAGAAAATGCCACTGCCTTTTGCCGCCTCCCCCTCTCATTGTGTGGACGTTTTTAGATGGTTGATCTCAAAACCAGTTCCGGATCCCTAACCCCCGTGCTGTGTGTCTGGCCCTCCAGAGAGCCAGAAAAAGAAGCAGAACCAGGACGACTCGGACGAGGAAGATGACGACGACGAGCCAGGGCCCTCTTTTCAGCACCCGGTTGCGGCTCAGGCCCCGACCGGCTACAACCCCGCCATGGGCCAGCCTGCCCCCGTCATGCCCCCTGCTGGCTACCAAGGCGAGTGACCGGTCCCCCCCCCCCCTGTGACAATGGGCTTCCTTTCCGAGCACTAGTTTATTGTGAGTGACTCTAGAAGGAACTCGGAAGCGCTGCTTTGGTTGGTCAAACGCATACCCGGAGCAGAGGCAGACCGTGCGCACGTGGGGTGGGGTGGGATTGGTGTCCTCGCGTGAACCTGTTACCTGAGTGTGTGTGCGTGCGTTGTCTGCTTGCCCATGACCGCCTCTTTTAATTAAATGGCCGCAGACCTCCTGCATATTGAACAGTTTGGGTTGGCAGCACTCGACCTCAACCAAGCCGGGACATGTGACCCGTGTCCTGTGCGTTGCTCACTGGCGTGTGTTCGTGTGCAGGAATGCCGCCGATGATGCCAGGTGTCCCACCCATGATGCACGGCATGCCCCCTGGCCACATGCACGGGATGCCGCCGGGGTAAGCCTTCAGTCGACCTTCAGCACTCCCCCTTTAACCTCTTCACTCACCCGCTCTCATTGTATTTTGTTAATGTAAAAGCATATGGTTTTATGAGAGTTTCCACATGAGGGATAGGGTGTAACATAACCTGGTCATCGGCTACTGGGTTGTATATCCTTAGATATTTAGCAGGGCTGTCCCTGATTTAAAGTTTTCATTGGTCGACGAGAAGCATTAATGGTGTTTCATTTCCTCAAGCATATTTTTGTATATCGAATGATCGTAAATAACACGGAAAGGCGTAGACTTTAGTCAAATAAGGGAACACGGTCTCATTGTCTTTACTGTACGCCGTACTGTACTGTAATCATGCTGTCGAGCCAAGGCCCCGGCCAAAGGCCCCACTATGAGCCAAGAAGAAAAACATGTATTCAAGAGCGTACACGCACCTGCACAACCACGCGGCGTGTGTTGCTCTAACGCAGTGTGGACACGCTGTGTTGCACGTCCTGTGGCAAAAGGTAATGTGAGAGTGGGTGGCTGGCGTTTCGTTCCACCGCGCTGACGTGATGTTTTGTCCCTCTTGTGTCCCCCTGGGTCTCTGGCCTGCTGGCCTCCTGCAGCATGATGCAGATGGGAGGGATGATGCCCCCCATGATGCCGGGGATGCCTGGCATGCCCCCAGGTAACCCGCTTTGAGCACGCTCTTCTTTTCAAGTGAATCCTTCCCCGGTTCTCGCCGTTCTGCTCTGTTGATTGTTAATTTTCCCTTGTGTGATGGAACTTATTGTTGTTATTCACGAATGTAATTTGTTGTCTGGAGGGGTAAATAAATGTGTTCAGAACATTGTTGAATGTACACTGGAAATGTAACACAACACTGCCCTGAAACGCATCTACCATCCTTGGCGACATAAAGTTATCACTCAAAATTATGTTTCGAACCAAAAAAACGTATTCCGTTTTGTTTTCACTGACGACACGGATCAGATTACGTTTCTCTAGGGCAGAATGCTGGGCGCCGTTTTCATGTGGCGTCCGCCACCGTGACCATGTGACTGTGAATGACTTCTCGCCGTGAAGTGTGACCCTGCGTTGTTCTTTTGTCCCAGGCATGCCGCCCCACATGGCGCCCAGGCCCGGCATGCCCCTCATGGGTCAGCCACCCTCAGCGGCTGCAGGCATGCCCAGCCGGCCTGCTGTTCCCCCGGCACAGCCGGCGGTGACCAAGCCCCTGTTCCCCAGCGCGGCCCAGGTAAACGCGCCCTGCTTGGGTGCAGCAGCCCGAACCGCCCTGGTGTTTTACCACCTGTACCAAAAGAACTGTAGCGTTTCTTGTCTTCATACGTTTTAAAATGGGAAACAAGTCGCTCGGCTTTGGATCTCCACTACTGGATGGTGTAGGTTTCACTTTCCCCTCCCAATGTCAAATGGATTACCATGCATACCTTTTTAACGGCCTACCAATAAATCTTGTGCTGCTACATGGAAAAACTACTTGCTACCGAGGCCAGGACGCTTGGCCAGGGGAGGGCACTGCACAGACGTTAGACACTGACCTGGGAGGAAAAAGGGGCGGCAGTAGCTCAGTGGGTCGTCGAGGGTTGGCGGTTCGATCCCCACCTCCAACTGTCCACATGTCGAAGTGTCCTTAAGGAAGACACTGAACCCCACAAAAGATATGACAAATGTACTGATTGTAAGTCGCCTTGGACAAAAGCGTCTGCTTAATGCCCTAAATGTAAATGGAAAACCTGGGAGTTGAATTATACTACTCGCGCGCGTGTGTGTGCGTGTGCGTGTGCGCGTGCGCGTGTGCCTGTTCGTGTGTGTTCGCTCCACGGAACACGGCTGTGCAGGAATGTCACGTAAACCCATTGTTGTACTTGTGACCCTCTCTGTGTGTGTGCTGATCTGGTGTCTCGTCCCCCCCTGTCAGGCCCAGAGTGCTTCGGTGTCGGCTCCCTCTCACAGCGCGCCCCCCGCCGAGCAGCCCAAAGCAACATTCCCTGCATACACCCAGCCCCCCACCTCCTCTGCCTCTCCGTCCTCTTCCTCTAACCTCTCTAGCGGCAGCGGGGCTAAGCCCCCTGTCCCGGTGACCAGTAAGCCCGCCACCCTGACCACAACGAGTGCAACCAGTAAGTTGATCCACCCTGATGAGGATGTCTCGCTGGTAAGTAGTCTGAGCTTTGTGCTATGACCTTTCACAGTAAGTAATGACTGACATGTATGTACGAATAAGGCTTGGTTTTTTAATCAATGTTGAATTGTTCATGAATTAATTTGATTTTAATTTTTATTAATTCATGATTTTCTTTTATTTGATTTGTTTTACATCAACTGTAAGAGTATTTGAAAATGAATTTAAAGCCAGGGTAGGCAACTCATTTTAGAATAATTTTGTGTCATATTTCTTGACATTCTTTGTACACCCATACAGCAATCAATCAAAAGCTGTGACCTTTTAAAAAAAAAAAAAATCTAAAAAAATCTGCTATCTGTAGCTGTTGCAGGCCCGTTCAATCAGTTCATTCAGTCTGAATGAAATGATTGAATTGCTTATCTGCCTGTACACTCATGCGCTTGCCCAGTGTCTTCCACAAGGCTAGCCAGACCTATTGCTAAAGCTAGCGAGCTAATCGTGTGTTTTGGGGGAGTGGCTTCGGAAGGAGGCCTGAAGCCAGGGTGGGACTTACATTTTTGTTTTGATTGGATACTTAAAAAAAAACTAGCTTCTACTGGATTCTCCAAGTTGCTTACCCTAGCTTTAATGTCCAGGGTTGTAAATGATTTCATGCAAAGGGAATGAGTGAACACCACAATTATAAACGATGACTTCAGTCTCCTGAAGATTGTTTTTTATTTTATTTGCATCATGTCTTGCATGTTTTTGCATTGAAGAGGCCTGCGAGGGTCCTGCTCCCACCTGATTGGCTCCTCTCTGTCTTCCCCCACCGCCCCCCTCCCTCACTTCTCCCTACCAGGAGGAGAGGAAGGCTCAGTTACCGCGTTACCAGCGCCTGCTGCCCAGGGTTGGTCAGCCCCATGTGGTTGGTCAGCCCCATGTGGTTGGTCAGCCCCATGTGGTGGGCCAGCCTCATGTGGTGGGCCAGCCCCATGTGGTGGGTCAGCCCCATGTGGTGGGCCAGCCCCATGTGGTGGGCCAGCCCCATGTGGTGCCTCCGCAGCAAGGTATGCCACCACAGCAGCCTGGCATGAGACACCCCATGCACGGTAAGAGATGTCACGGTCACACACTCAAATGACTCCGCTTTGGGGGAATTGACTCAGAAGGTAGACTTGAGCCTAAATCTGTTAAGACTCTGAGTGAGCATACGAACTGTTGTTTGGATGAGCGTGAGGACTCTTGTCTGTGCTTATGATGGGAATGTACTAGCAGGAGCTGCGGTGATCGGTGATGTAGGTGAGATTTGAGTTATAGCGGGGGGCGAGATTCCATTGGGAAGTATTGCCTTTCACACGCCTGTTATTGACAGGCAAGATGAATTCCCTGAACAGGCAAAAGAAGCCCTGATTCGTCAGAAATGAGCCTGGACCGGTCTAAAACCGGTCCAGGCTCAACTCAAAACAGACTCGCCACATTTCACTCAGTCATGGCTGATGGATGGCTAGGCCATTTAAAAACAAATCACACTCAAATAAGAGCTCTTAAATCTTGCCTACAACACAAGTTTTATTTGAAGTGATTATCTGGATGGACAAATTAAGATTGTGTCAGCGAAAGTAGGAGAGTAGGCCGCCTTTTTGTGAGTCCCAGGGCTGTGAATGAAGACGTTTTTCCCCCCCCCCCCTCCCCATATAGGTCAGTATGGGGCCCCTCACCAGGGCATGCCTGGCTACCTGCCCGGGGGGATGCCCCCTTACGGGCAGGCTCCTCCAATGGTGCCCCCCTACCAGGCCGGGCCCCCCATGGGCATGAGGCCGCCGGTCATGTCTCCCGCGGGGCGCTACTGAAGCACCTCACTAGGTTTGGAGGTTAGCACCTTTCTCTGATCCTTGTGCTTTTTCCAAACCTAGCCGCAGGTAGTGTGCCGTAGGACCATGGGCGCTGAAGACAAACCGATAAAGCCCCAGTAACACACGGACGTTTGATGCAATACCTTTTAGCCGGGGCGGGGGTGGGGGAGCAGCAGCAGCAGCAGGAGGAGGATGAGGAGGAACGGTCTGCTGGCTGTTTTTTTTTTTTTTTTTTTATACAATGCGTTTCTCTGCCCCTGTGTTCCACTCAGGTTTGTAGAAGTGAAGTGTGTTTAAGTACAGAATCCCATTTTGTTTTTTGGAAGCTGCTGGAGTCACATGAGCGACTCCCCCCTTAAGACAAGGCAAGTTTCTCTTGTAAACATGTTTTTTTGTTTTTTTGTTTTAGTTTTTTTTGTTTTGTTTTACCTTTTTCATTTAGCTTTTTACTTTCCTCTTTATATTTAGTTTTCGGTAGAATCACTGATGCCCTCACAGCACCTCCGGTGCTGTTGGACTCGTGTCCCCAACCACGGTTGGTGAGGGCGTCCGTGCCACACGGGCCGGGGCGTGTCCGGTGCCCCTGGGCCCGGCAGCTGATAGCTTTACCCCCCCCCGACCCACCCAGGCGCTCCTAAAGCTACCCCCCCCTGCCCAGAGGGGCTCCGCCTGTGTCAGCCTGTGTACTGTTTTAACAATCTGTTGTTGTAATAAAGCCCAACTTTTTGAAACAAACTAAAGAGAATGCTGGCGTGTCCTGTGGGAGAAGTCTTCATTCAGGTTGGTTCTGCGGTCGTTTCGGTTGAGTTAATGTGGGAGACGGACCAAAACATTTTTTTGAGTCAATTTTTATGATTAGCCATTCAGTGACGCCCCATAAGTCTCCTTTAAAGTAAGACAGTTTTCCTCCAAGCGCAATGTTCAATTTGTGTGTGGCGTCAGTATGAGGTACAGTATTCACATGTAATATAAAAAGTCTCCGACTTGATTGTGAACATCCTGATTTGATCCTCACTTATACTTGGTGTGCATGGATGTGCTGTTAACAGTATCGCAATGTTTGTTCTCAATGATCCTGTCTTAATGAGCTAAATAAAGGTAATTCTGCTGCCTATGTCTACTATTTTGATTATGTAGGTGATGACAGATTTTAAACCTTTGTGAAATCCTGGCTGGTTGGCCACTTCTCAAAGATGGTGGATCTGGTGGAGTATTTTAGTCATTTGTATTTTGGCATGCTGGTATGTCCTAAATCATACATGAACCCCTGAGACAATCTTTCAGGAATGTGCATCCATCTCAACCAGTCCAGACACCCAAGTTCTGGGTGAGTCATAAACGGGTCGATTTTCAGATCTCTGGGTAAAACATGATATAGATGTAATAGTTGTCCGTCAATGGAATGATACTCCCAAGTGAACTGTTTAGGATCAATGGATATAGTTGCCCCTTCCGACATGGAAGCGACAAATAAAAAAATGAAATGAAAGTAGTAATGACATGAATGTCACCAATGTATGCGTATAGGACGCTTACATGCGTATTGCACGTAAACGCATAGGACGTTTGGATGCAATGCTTTCAATTGCATGTATATTGATTGAGACCTTCCCCGGACCCCGACTTCTATATTGGAACCGCCGGTGTTTCCGGAAAAAAAGGCAGGAAGTGACGTCTAACCGCGGTTAATGGCGCGCAACTCTGCCATTTCATTCATGCCTAAATTATTGAACGATAAATGATCCCCCTAACTAACATTCGTTCACGATCGACATCGTGTCCACCCACGGAGCGCGCTCTCCACAGCTATGAATGCGCGTGCTCGAGCACGCTGCAGTTCAATGAGTGGCCACAAAGGGTCACTAACGAGTCCCACCCTAACGCGAGGGACCTTGCACAATCTGATTCTTTTTGTTCATCACATTACAAAACGAGAAAGGTCTCTGGGCCTGGGTTTCAGGCAGATGCAATTTGTGCGCTTCCTCATACCCTGTTCTACTTTGTTTGAGGGAGGGACTTCAGAGCATTTATGTGATTTCACTTTCCAACAGTTCTCCATTCGTCATGGTTAAACCTGCTGCAGCACCCACTCCAGGCTAGGGTCACACACGGAAGCCTAGTTGGGCCTAGGAATCGACCATTCACTTCATAATTGCATAATGGGCATCCAACATCTCTATGTTTTATGGATGGTGATTATCAGTGGGCATGGTAAGTATTTCTGGTGTTTAAATTTAAGAACATAACACGTTGAATTAATAACTCAAAGTTTCTTAAAACGAAAAACCTTTTTGCACCGTTGTTTCACTACCAATTTTACTCATTCGAATGTGTCAAATGAGTCAATAGAAATCCGCACTAGTCCTACGTGACCGATGCATTCCAGCGGGGGCTCCTCTGACTTATCTCCGTCGTTATGCCCCCCCCCCGTCTAGTGGGTGCTGTGCTAGTGCTCCTACGAAGCCACGTCGGGGAGTCTGTGGTCATTCCATGTTCAGGCCTGCCTGATCCTCAAGACTCGGCGTACGGCGTCAGCCTGAAACGGTGCTGGGTGCAAGAGAGCGACGTGCTGTTCATGCACACCAACAGCTCGCCGCACCTTAAAGGCCCCTACACCACGCGCAGCATCACCGTCAGCGGAGACCCCAGCACCTGGAAGGTGAACTTCACCATTTCAGACCTGACGGCCAACGACAGCGACCGCTACTGCTGTGAATTCTCCGTCGGAGCTCTGCCTGAGGATCGGATAATTCCCGGACAGACCGAATTCTTCATCTACGTTCCTAATGGTGAGTTGAGTAAAAAATAAAAAATAATAATCTATTATGGTTATTATTATTAGTACTATTATTATTATTATTATTATTATTATTATTATTATTATTATTATTATTATTATTATAACTAGGATATTAGCAATCATAACTCATACATTAAATGGCCGTAACCTACCAGCCGTAAGTCGCTCCTCAATGTCCAGAAATCTGTCCCGCACAAAGATTAAGTCCTACTCGGTGGTTGCTGGAGAATCCAAATTCACGTTAAGCTTAGAAAACCCAGCTTTCGATGCATAGCTTTATTATGCACAACCTGTTCTTCAAATAAGTAGAGCAAACCACATGGGCCTTTTCCTTTCCTCTCATCATTTAAGTTAATTATTCAGAAGTCGGCATGGTTGAAGTCGATTCAGTCATCCTGACTTATTAATGGTTTCTAATTTAATTTGGATTAAATTTGGCATTTTTATGGGGAAAACATCGTTCCGATTTCAGCTAACACATTACACAACACATTGCGTTCTGTATTTGTACATCCTGCCACGCGGCTTCCTCTTTAGTTCCCCCGTGGTGGTGGTGTTGGGGGGGGGGGGGGGGGGGGGGGGCGGGGGCCCCCCCCCCCCGCCCGCGGGGGGGGGGGGGGGGGGGGGGGGGGGGGGGGGGGGGGGGGGGGGGGGGGGGGGGGGGGGGGGGGGGGGGGGGGGGGGGGGGGGGGGGGGGGGGGGGGCG
>OMKI01048140.1:0-19643 GCA_900302315.1 Phycis blennoides
ATGCATAGCATGCATTTGTATTGTCACGTGAAGTCTGTTAAACGCATTTAACAGCGTTACCTTGGACTTCTACCCAGGTGCGTGCGGCAAAACACATACACACACACACACACACACACACACACACACACACACACACACACACACACCCCGCTAGTAATTTAGTAGGACTCGATGACCGAAAAACAATTTTTTTAAGGAACAGTATAGGATGGATCAATGAATAGTGTTGCTGAATTGTGAAGTATTGAAGTATGTGAATTATTATAGGAGGAACATTGACACAATGTTCCTCCTATAACACACAGCCTTCCTTGTAAAATGCACCGTTGTGGTTTCCACAAGTGGTCATTTCCTCGGTTCCGCCTGTATGCTGTGCAGCGAAATGATGGCCATGACGCAAGATGATGATACGATTTGGTTTTCCTCGCCCTCTAGTGACGTCACGTTGATTAGGTGCCCTCGTAGGCTGCCTGCGTAAAACAGCGCCGCTAGTCGTGCGGCGTGCCCTGGTTGTGCCCTTCAGCGCCCCACTGTGCATCGGGGTTGAGACTAACGGGGACCACCTGGTTGTTTCAATGTATAAAAGTATTAACGACCAAAGCATAACCGCTTAATATATACGACTGTGCGTGTGTGCACGCGCTTAAACACACACACACACACACACACATACACACACACACACGCACACGCTTTACAGACAAGACACGCACACATAACAAAACGAGCACAAACACGCTCCTCCACCGCCGTGTCACAGACGGGGGCAGCTGGTTAGCTGGGGACATCTCTCAGTCGATGCTGTATTTCTTTTTAAATCTTTCTCGTGGTTGCGTGGAGCTGTGGTCGTGCGGGAGGACGGATCATCCCATCGCTCCTCGGCTGGCTGCAGGTCGCCATGGAGTGCCGCGTGCTGTCCATCCAGAGCCATGTAGTCCGCGGGTATGTGGGCAACAAGAGCGCCTCGTTCCCATTACAGGTAATTAACACCCAGTCGCCTTCTAACGCGTTTTGCATCCTCAATGGTGAATATACCCCAGATAAATACGTGTATATATAGTTCATGTCACTACCCCGGTTGTGCATATTAAAGGTTATGATGATGATGCCACATTTGAGTCAATTGGATAATATCCTAATTTCACCAAATGTTTCATGCTATAGACCTGCAGTACCATTTACACATCATGTTTAGTTTGCAGATGTAAATGGTCTTTGACTGTTTATAGTCGTAACTGACATTGTGTGTGTTATGTTGTTGTGGCAATATAAAAGACGGGAGAGCTTGAAATAAATGTGAATCAAGGGCATTTGTTTTTATCGTGGATTAAAACATTAAAGCATCTTCAGCTGCTAGTGGTTGCAGAATGAATATTGGCGTGGTGTTTAAAAAAAATAAAAGGCGATACTCAATACAGGCTATGTAACGACCCTTGTATGTATTCACCTGATGGTGCTTTATGATTATAATGTGCCTGGAGGTGGACAATCTACACTGGTTCGTCGTTGTTCTTGATTATTAACGATTGCAATGTATGTGTCAAACTTTTGACAGCAGTACATGGTAGCCCATTGTTTGCGGTTTATTTGGTTGTCAGTTAAAATAGTTGACAGCCCATATGTTGGAGAGACTATTGCTGTACTTTCGACATGCATAGTTCAGGACGGCTCCATCAGTGTTGTATGGGATTGAGAGGCTGTGAGGCAGACCTGTCCACACTGTAGGCCTACCGCCAGCAGCTAGTCTTACACTACAACAACTACAGCCACCATTCATCGTTTGCGTGCTATCATGTGATAACACGTTATCAGAATTTGATTTACGTAGAGAACATGCACAATACGATTCGTTTTACTTCCGTTAAACATGCGGGTCACAAACATCTTATTGACATATTGGTAAACATTATTATCACGTGTTGTGCCCCTCGGCAGGTAGCAGTCATCTAATAGGCTCTGTTCTATGCCATCAGTTTGACCAGGAGAAATCACGCCATATCCACGTTAGATTTAAAATATCACCCTCTGTGCTTTACTCTTGAATTTTTTTGAAAATGCAAGCATTCTGTATCATGACCAAAGACAATACAATGGAGAAAAAAACTAGGCAACTAGGGAAAAAACCTTTACATGAAAACGCAATGCTCGTTGATAATGAAAGTGCGGGTTATAATTAGGGAGAGGATATCCCTCTCACTGCCTCGAGTTTAGCAGGGAACCTGTCTGGCACTCATCACACACGACACACACACGACACACAAGACTGCTGCGGGCGGTGGAGTCAGGAAGCTGCTTACGATTGGCCACCACAGCAGTCAGCATTAGCGACGTCACTAAATAAGGAGACACGAAATGCAATGCAATTAATTGTCTAACGATTTCTTTTCATGATAAGAATCTGATGTTTTCTCAAAATAGGAACAGTGATACATGTATTTCATTAATAAGAAGAGATGCCAAATGACGTAATCCAAGCTGAAATGTTCTCTGGAGGTATAGGTTAATGTTTTACCCATCACTCAAAGAACACCATCCATACAAATTGAACCACAGGAAGAGCACAATGTGTTCAAACACACATTTTACAACATTCCAGTTCCAATTGCGCAAGCTGTGATTGGTGCTTTATAATATGCTTTGATTTATAGAAGAGAGTCAAGCTCAAGGACACTTCGGCAGCAGACATGTTGCAAGACCTGTGCCTATAATCCATAGAAACAAAGCTCTATTTTTCTGCATTCATGTTGCTCAAAGGTATTGGGTGTCCAGTGGCAGTAGTTAAAGGATGTTACCCCTCAGTCCATATGGTGTCATCTCCTTGTAAAGACTGAGGATAAAGACTTCTTAATGTCCAACAGTGGCAGCCTGCTTGAAGGCTGGGGTCAGGGCACTTGGTAAACAAGTGTGTGATCATATATTTTCTATAACTTTGACTTGTTGTTCCACTGTGTTCAGGCCACTCAGTACACTCTGAAGTGGGTCACACCAGAGAAGGCAGATGAGACGTAGAGGAGGTGCACATGTTCTCTGGGTCTCAGGTTTAGAATGAAGCAACATGCTACCGTCCGCTTACATGTGCTGTGTGAGGGAATGTCTGGGAGATCAGTGGATATCAAAAGCCATTACGAATGTGAAATCTGAAGAAGCCGTTATTTTTATCCATATATATACCATTACCAGTCGTGACTCTTGACTTGTTGGACTACCATTGCAAGTTCTCTCCATGTTTCTCTTGAAGTGACGTAATATATGATAAAAAAGTGTTTTATTTAGATGTGAATGAGCAGGTTAAGTCTCCCTCTTCTCCCTGCGGTCTCTCCTCTGTGTCTCCAGGTGTTGGGGTTTGAGGTGGACTCCATCAACTCGGTCCAGTTCTCCAACCACACAGGTACGGCTGAGGCAGTCCTAAAGACGCTCCTCTATTTATTTATTCTTGTATTTCTGTATGTATTTATCTATGTGTTTATCTATGTATTTGTGTTTGCCATGACACCGTTCAACGTTGGTGATGTGTGTATATTGTTGTTGAGTGTTTGTCAGTGTGCATTCTATTCTCAAACAAGTTTGCAAATGGGATGTCACTTGGAAATAAAAACGTGATTCTAATTGAACAAGTGCAGTTCAATTCATGAATGATGACATGGTCTGTGCACAATGTCCTGTGTACTCACTGTATTCATATGGCTGCTGTGTGTGTGTGTGTGTGTGTGTGTGTCAATCAGCATCCTATCCTCATTAGAAAGTATTGTTGTTAGTTTGGAGTGATGGTTGCCGTGGCGACCGTGGTGATGTTTAGATAAAGCCTTGGGCCCAGCAGGGGCGAAGCTGATTCAGGCTTCAGGAGGTCAGCGGTTCAACCGCTGCTCTCTGAAACTCTCTTATGTCTCTCACGTCTCTTATCTCTTATCAACAATGTCCATCAGGATGAATAAAGTATCTATCTATCTATCTATCTATCTATCTATCTCTCATGTCTCTTATGTCTCTCATATATCTCATGTCACTCATCTCATATCTCTCACGTCTCATATCTCTGGTATCTCATTGTGTTGTGTGCACATCTCCATACCTGTGGATTTCTTCCACTTCCACTTTTGGGCATGTCAGTTTTTTAACGTAGGGCTGGGCATTTTGGAAACGTGTATTATCACCATAATCATGGGGGGATTTTATATCGATAGATATCACTATATGCTTATGAATTAAAAGTATAATTCTACACTGTCTAGTTGAAGGTGATCATTACTTTGAAGCATATGGAACTGTTAAGTATGATTTTTGCAAATAACCTGTCTCGGAGTGCCATCTAAAGGTACTAGCACACTGCCTCAACTCACACCAACATCAGCCCTTGGTGGTGGTTGGTGTTGTGGGCCATTTGTGGTGGTTGGCACCAAGTTTTTTGTTGGCAAATTGTGTTGGCCAACGTTCTGTAGTTGGGTTTTGGTGTTTTTCTGTGTGCAAGAACCTTAACAGGTGACAGCTTCTTTATGCGATCAATACATGTAACACGAATAGATTTCCGGTGCATAATTAGTCTCTGAATTTCCCATTATTCCCTGCCTTGCTTTTTTCTAAATAGTGTACAGTATATTGTTCACTATGTAGAGATTATGGAATGAGGGAACAAGTGAACCATTTAAAATGCGGCCCATGTTGTGGAGGACAGGAAAATTGGAAGTTGCAAAGAGACCTTGAGAGAGAGAATGAAAGTCACACGCTGATGTGGCGTAAAAGGCAGTGGAGGGAGATGCAGGGGATGTGGTGAAAGACAGTGGAGGGAGATGCAGGGGATGTGGTGAAAGACAGTGGAGGGAGATGCAGGGGATGTGGTGAAAGACAGTGGAGGGAGATGCAGGGGATGTGGTGAAAGACAGTGGAGGGAGATGCAGGAGATGTGGTAAAAGACAGCGAGGCGGTGAAATGCACAGGCCAAGGCAACGAAGCCAGCCCATGAAGGACACGGGTTGAAAGCTCAGGTGGACGTTGGAGAGAAGCAGAGACAGAGGTCGTTGCTGTAAACAGTGGACTGGTGGAATGTGTATGAATTGCGACAGCAGCAACTCATGACGACAGAACCCTCTGTAGGGCTGCCTTCTACGCACACGCACACACACACACACACACAAACCTGCAAGTGCATGCAAAGCATTGTGAGCAGCGTTCAGTACTATTTCTTGGACCCTCCGGCTTTCTGTGGGCGTGTTGCCTAGCAACCCACACTATACCATGTGACATGGCTGTGACTCACCTGGAGCTGCGACATGATGAGCCTGCTGCAGACATGACACACACACACACACACACACACACACACACACACACACACACACACACACACACACACACACACACACACACACACACACACACACACATACAAACAGGTAAACATCAAAAATGTATTATTGCAGTCATCAGTGTTAGTCAGCCCTACCTCCCCCCCACCACCCACACATACACAATATCATATGCATTAACATTAACATACCCACATTTACACAAAGATACATGCTAATATATAATACCATGTGGACTTACATCTGAATTGAGGGGTTTGTGTTGCTCACTGTGTGTGTGTGTGTGTGTGTGTGTGTGTGTGTGAGTCTATGTGTACTGTTGAAAAGTTCACCCTCTACTCCACACTGCTGTCCTGTCCCCTGCGCCTCTCCTCTCCTTCAGGTTATTCCCATTGGAAGGGTCAAGTGTTGACAGCAGATGAGCTCCATGTCCTCTACGAGGGCATCAAACTCAACAACGTCCACCACTATGACTACGTTCTAACAGGTAGTTTGTACACCTCTTATAACATCACCAAGGTTCACTATTATGACTACGTTCTAACACGTAGGTTGTACACCTCTTATAACATCACCAAGGTTCACTACTATGACTACGTTCTAACAGGTAGTTTGTACACCTCTTATAACATCACCAAGGTTCACTACTATGACTATGTTGTAACAGGTACTTTGTTCACCTCTTATAACATCACATTTACATTTACATTTAGGGCATTTGGCAGACGCTTTTATCCAAAGCGACTTACAAAGAGTACATTTGTCATCACCAACGTACACCTCTTATAACATCACCAAGGTTCACCACTATGACTACGTTCTAACAAGCGGAATATTCAAAACATGAACAGAAATATTCCATGATGCCTGTCAACTTTCAGTTTACTCAAACCCATAAGAAGAAAACGACATATTTTGCATGAAACGTTTAATTAATTAATGAACACTATCAAGACCTGAGGTCCGAACTTACATTCATGTTGATTGTTGAAGAATGATTGTTATTATGTTTTTGCATACTTCTATCAGTGTAGTACATGTAATTATGGATCTCAAGCTATGATCGTCTTGTTACGTGAGGTTATCGTTGCTTAAGGTATTAGTTTAGAGATGGTGAGGTTAAGTCTAGGTTAGAGATGGTTAAGTCTAGGTATTATATAGATGGTTAAGTTTAGGTTTTAGGTCAGAGATAGTTATGTTCAGGGCTAGGGTTAGAAATGGCTAAATGTAGGTATTAGGTTAGAGGTGGTTAAGTTTAGGGTTAGAGAAGGTTAATTTGAGGTATTATGTTAGAGATGTTTAGTTTAGGTATCGGGTTAGAGATGGCTAAGTTTATGGTTAGAGATGGTTAAGTGGGTATTAGGGTCATAATCACCCGTGGACATTTACAACATTTCTGCTACCCTGGGGATCATCCTGATCATGACCTCACATTCTGTTTCACTACACGGACCAGTCTGGACCTCAAGCATAGAGTTCACATAGATTTCACATAGATTTCAACGTAATGGGGGCCAATCAGGGACTACGTTGTAGTGATGCAAACGGGCCAGTTAGAGAACGTGTGAATAGCGTCTCCCTCAGCAACCAGCGGTAATGTTAACATTAGAAGAGTAAACACATAAGTAACATAAGTGCAGTTAATGCAGAAATAGACTCCATAACAACTAAGAAACAAGAACAGGACTGTGCACTAGTGGAGGTTCTTGGCGTAAAAGACGTTCTTCTGTATCAGAGCACCGTGATCACATGTTTTGTTATGCTGATTGGCTGAAGGAGTTTGTCTGTCAAGGCAAGTGGTCCCGCCCACTGAAGTGCAGCCAGAGGTCCACACTGATCTGTGTAGCCAAACAGAACATGAAATCACTTGGTCAGGACGGTCACCAGGCTAAAACAACAGCAACTCATGCCAAATGTCACAGCTTGCATGGGAAAGTGACCTTTATTTGACCTTTGGCTGACCTTTCATAGATCCTACTGTTTGTTATGTCACGTCAGCACTCAGCCCGCCGTGTATCATCTCCAGGACTCATCCAGTACCACTCTGTCTCTGCCCAGGGTACACAAGGGACACCTCGTTCCTTGAGATGGTGGTGGACATCATCCAGGAGTTGAAGAGGGCGAACCCGAGTCTTGTTTATGGTGAGGGTTATGATGCTGTGCAGCATGTGACTAAAGAATACCATTATTTCTATTCATTCTGAATAAAATATACTTCAAATGTGTCCAGATATGTATAGATTGTTCTTGTGGCTGGGACGTCTGTCTGTCTGTCTGTCTGTCTGTCTGTCTGTCTGTCTGTCTGTCTGTCTGTCACCACCAACCCCAACATGTCTCCATACTGTATCAGTGTCACCCTCGTGGGATGGAGTGTATAAAGGAGAGTCATGAATAGCAGTAAAATGGACATCAACACACAGACCCTGACCTCCTTAGAGCAGGGAATTGGTCCAAGACACAGAATGATTAACTGTAGACTTCACTTTGCTAATCGGTGACACCTCTTCACGAGTCTCCGAATGAGAACAGTGCTGACCAATTTCACACACCATTTGAACCCAGAGATGTTTTCTGTTCATGGTTCTGTAAAAAAAGGAATGGCAGTTGTAATCTGGGACAACAATGGCCCATGTGATGCATCCCAACCTGGAGGATAGGGGAGTGGGCCCTGGTTGAACACAGGAACCATGTTGGAAAAAGAAAGCATCATAGAGTGTCTAGTCTTATCATCAAGTTGCATTGAAGATATCTAATCTTATAGTAGTCCATTATAGTCCAGTATAGTCCATTGCCAGTATGATGAGTACCTGGTAGACTAGGTATGATCATGGTACCTACCAGGTACAGCTGGAATGCCTGCTTATGGCCACACCATTGTCAGCTGACTGACTGGCTAACTGATGTTTGCTGTTTCAGTGTGTGACCCAGTGCTCGGAGATCATGGCTCTATGGTATGTTTACATGCATGCACTAGCACCTACATTCACACACATGCACACACACACACACATATATACACTGTGTGTATACACACACACACATACACACAAATGGAAGACCTTTGTTGAGGTTGTTGGTTGACTTCCTTGCTGTAGCGAACTTGTAGCATTATTCAGACACAAGATTACTACAATTCAAGTAACATCTCTGTGTGTGTGTGTGTGTGTGTCTCTCTCTCTCTGTGTGTCGTAGTATGTTCCTCAAAACCTCCATCCTGTCTATAAGAACAAGGTGGTCCCAGTTGCTGACATCATCACTCCCAATCAGTTTGAAGCAGAGTGAGTAACTGTGATAATCAATCAACTAACTAATAATATTATAATCAATGAAACCCTTTATGTTGGTATGTTGATGTTTATCTGGGTTTATCTGAGTCCTGGGTGAGGTGCTAGTCCGTTGTAATGTATAAGTAAGCTATTTATTGAAGTTATTATCTTCTAATGGAAACAACCATTTAAACTACAATTTAAATGATTGTATTACAATGATTTAGATTATGTTGTCATAACTGGTAGAGGGCCACTATTTTACCACCAGTAAGCCTGTGACTCAGTGGCAGCATGTGGGAGTGTCCACGTAGATGTATGATGGAGAGGTAAGTCTGCAGTCCACTGGGTACGCTCACTCACCATCGCACCTGCTGGTAAAATCGGGGCCCTTTCACAAAGGCTCTGCACTTTGTGATCTTCCATGCTTTTTATTTTTAATTCTGTAAGGAAAGGTTACAATTGATTCCATTGGTGGCTGGCTAGGTCGTTCCCACCTCACTCCTGGACCTCAGAAACAGAAACAGTTGGGATGGATTTCAAGTAACAGAGCTAATTGAACAAATAGTAAGAATTTCAATCTGAATCTCCATTAAATCTCCATCACACATATAGAGACGCAGTTGTTCAAACACTGTCATTAAAGTTACAAGTGCAAATTGTTGCTGCCTTTTTGAGCCATACTTTACCACAGTTAAGTCATGTTGACTGTTATACAGTCTTGTTACCATGACATTTTGAACCACTCTGTAAGAAGGGACAGTGTGAGGTCCATTGCTGCTGCTTCTGTTGCATAGCTTCACCTAGTGGCTGTTAGAGGTATAGTCCTAAAGCAAAGGAATAGTAGGAGGCAGAGCTTGTGTACACAATCACTGTTTACACTGGGTTTGTTTGTTTGTTTTTCAGGTTATTAACTGGGAAGAAAATCAGCACAGAGAAAGAGGCTGTGGAGGTGAGAGTCCTAATAGCCCTGACCTTTAACCTGCTCCCTTCCGTCTTCTTTCCAACCTTTAAACCTCTCTGTGTGTAATGATGTGGTGTGTAACGGTAGTGACCTTCTAGGTAAATAATTATGGGGTGTGTAACGGTAGTGACCCTCGAGGCAAATAATGATGTGGTTTGTAACGGTAGTGACCTTCTACGTAGATAATGATTTGGCTTGTAACAATAGTGACCTACAAGGTACATAATGATGTGGTTTGTAATGGTAGTGACCTTCTAGGTAGATAATGATTTGGCTTGTAACGGTAGTGACCTTCTAGGTAGATAATGATGTGGTTTGTGATGGTAGTGACCTTCTAGGTAGATATGGATGTGGATTGTGATGGTAGTGACCATGTGACTGTACACCCAGGTGATGGATCTGCTCCATGCGATGGGTCCAGACACGGTGGTCATCACCTCGTCTGACCTGCCCTCCAGACTAGGTGACCAGTTCCTGGTGTCTCTTGGAAGCCAATGCACTGGTAATTTGAGGCCTGCTTGTCTTGATCACTTGTGTGTTTCAATGTAGACCTTGCTTTTTATAGTGCTTTGTATTGTACGTCTGGCTATTTGCCTTTTGTCAAACAGTCTCCTTCAGGATTAAATCAAGACTGGATAATGTTGTTAATGTTGGTGTCTTGCTCATCTTTCTTCAATGCATCTTTGTGTCTGTGTGTGATTGGATCTCGGGGATGTATTACAATGCCATGTCGGCCAATCTGGCCTGGCATGTTGTTGGTGCATGTGCTCCAGGCCGTGGAGGGGGAGGTTCAACTGTGTGTTGCTGTGTGGTGTCACTAGTTCACCCAGACGGGAGCAGGTCCACACAGAGGGTGCGGATGGACGTGCCCAAGGTGGATGCTGTGTTTGTGGGGACTGGAGATCTCTTTGCTGCTATGCTGCTAGCATGGACACACCACTATCCCAATGACCTGAAGGTATGGGAAGACACACACACATAATGTTTATCTGGTTCTGTGTTGTTGTTTATAATGTCTATCTGGTTCTCTGTGTTGTTGTTTATAATGTCTATCTGGTTCTGTGTTGTTGTTTATAATGTCTATCTGGTTCTGTGTTGTTGTTTATAATGTCTATCTGGTTCTCTGTGTTGTGCAGACAGCCTGTGAGAAGACCTTTTCAGTCATGCACCACGTCATCCAGAGGACCATATCTTACGCGCACGGTGAGACCCGTGTGTGTGTGTGTGTGTGTGTGTGTGTGTGTGTGTGTGTGTGTATTAGTTATTATGTATTCATAATGAACCGTAGGATACAGGGTCCATGGTCGGTACGCCCAGGGGATCGCAGTGGGAAGTGACATTTTTGAGGTTGAATCTGATTGGGCCGGCCGGACCCATTCTCCACTGATCGACAAATCATATCATCTATTTTTGAATATATGCGGCTCGGTGCTCAATAATGGCTTTTTCTGACTTTTGCTTGGTTTAAATGCTTGAAAATGATAAATTATTAGCTTATCGGGGCTTTTCCCCATCTAGACGGACATGTTGCAGAGCCTCCACTAAATTATGTTTTTGACAGCCAGACATGACAATAAAATGTATTCAATCTGCAAAATCAAATCACTGTATTTTCACCAACCACTCTTTGGCAGTGCATTTGAATGATTCTTCACATGGATTTTAAACATTAGATTAACATCAAGAATAAGCCCTCAGTATTTAAACTGTGGGACAAACGTCCTTTAACACTTTCAGGTGGAGGAGGGTCACAAAAGGAGGGTCACAGAACAAAGGAAGAGCATTTAAAAACAGTAGTTTTATATATATAGTGCATTTGAATCATTCTTCACATGATATATCAGCTTTTCAACATATTTTCAATGGTGCAGAATCAGTCTCACTGTTGCGCTTCTGGGTTTGCTCGTGGGTTCGTGGACATGGAGAGCACTCAGTCAGAAACACTACGCTGCCTCCTTGTGTGCACGTCGATGGGATGTGGAAGTATGAATGCAGGCATATCTGCAAAGGTCCTTGGCAAGCTGTAGCTGTATGCAGAACTGTGAGTTCAGCCTTCTCCAAGCGACTGTACTGTCCTCAGTTTGCACACGATGTATTTCGCCCAAAGTATAGTAAAGTATAAAGTATAGTACGCCATCCACATACTATTAGTATACGTACAGTCTTCTGCACACTATGTGTACGTCTTTGGACATACTATCGTACTACTCTTGCCTGTGATGCACTGTGCCAGGGTGGGGAATCAGACAGGGCACAGAGACAGTGAAAGCCTGAACAGCAACACGCCCCTACATAGAAAAAAGAATCTACTAGAAGTTGGCCAGAGAAGCTTTTAATTTCTTTTATAGTGGGCGGGTACGAGCTCAACCTAACCTAGTGTTTAGGTTTCCCTTATATATCTATGTATATACAGTATAGAGATTTATTACAGAGATTTATTTGTGTATATATATATATTTTATTGTTTAGTTCTTTCCATTAGGGCTGACCCGGTCACAGACTCACGGGTCAGTACAGTATGGTTTGGTGGTGTCATGCTTGGGTACGGTTTGTTATGGAATTTGTTACATCGAAAAAAAGAAATGCCTGAAAATGTTTCGATTGCATTTCAATGTTAAATCCTTTGTATCACAGGGATAGCTTCCAGCAGCATATGGACACATAAACAAAACAATAGTGCCTAAGTATTAACATAAAATACAAAATAGTCATTTAAGCACAACTTGGCAATACAACTTTTTTCAGCACAGTCCAAAAGAATTTTCAGTCCAGTCCAAAAAGCCAGGATGTTTTGAGTGGCTGGTGATTGTGTGTGAACACACGACACAAACGTTATTGATTGATTAATGTATTGTTTGGATTGTAGTGCGTACCAATCTGTGCACCATGGACCCTGAACCATACGGTTCAATATGAATACACGTAGGCCTACCGCTAGATATATATATATACTGTATGTATAAAATATCTTCATTCATATATACACACAGATGTATACATTTAATTGGATCCGTTGCACAGAGCCATACTAATAGAATACATGGAGTGTGTCAATTGGATGTGTTTGTTCCTGGACCCAGAGCTGGCAGGGCCTGGGAGGAGGCCGAGTCCCCCCCAGCTGGAGCTGAGGATGGTCCAGAGCAAGGCCGACATAGAGGACCCGGCTATCGTCATGGAGGCCACCGTCATATCCTAACATTAACACATCGCCCCCACCAGACTCATGCTCCACCCTGATAGCCCTAAAGATCACACCTGATATTCCTCATCAGTGATCACTCTCCGTACTCCTGAAAAGTAGAACACATTTGATCTTAGCCCACGGTCAGTCCGTTGTCACCCTTACAAATCCTGTCCGTCTGTGGTACCCTAAACCCCCGTACTTCCCTAGATACCTTAGATACCCCCCCCCCCAACACCTCTCCGAGCTCCCTTATATGTGACACTCTATCCTTAAGCAGAGCCGTAGATTGAATGTTAGCTGAAGAGGTTGTAGTGTAGTTAACTCATCGTAGCTGTGCCAACATTCTTGTGTGAAAAGTGCAAAATGTTGACTGCAAAATGTTTTGCAACAACACATTCCAAGACGGTGATACTACCAGTGACCTGGCAAGGCTCCGGAATGGAGGCGCTAGCTAAGCCGCTAACTGAAGACTCAAACTGTCGAAACGGCGTCTATCCTTTGTGTTGACCAATACCAATGCCCCACCACCCCGCCCCCTTTTAAACCACTGGAGAATAAATTATGACCAATTTCCACACTCCTCATCCTCACCAAAATAAAAGAAAGAAAAATAGACGCACAATGTATAGTTGATGTATAGATGTTGTACTATAACTGTATTGGACCATTTCTATATCTTCAATGGGATCTGTCTATCAGACCATAGTGTCAATGATATTGTACAATAGACCTCACACACACAATATCACCCACCCACGACGGGTGGGGGCCGAACTGTCATTCCGATGTGGTGAAGCTCGGGTGGTTCCACTAGTTACTAGTTAATAAGATTTTGTGGTTTCATAGTTGTGAAAAAGGCTAGACGTGAACTTAGTTCTCTCATCAGCACATCTGAAAGGAAAAAAAAGTTACCTGAGCCTCATTGGTCAATTTAACTTGAATTAGCCAGTCGAAACTCTGCTTTGTCTGTGTCATGACCCGCCCCATGTGCAGTGCTGTCTCGAGATCAGATCGGCCCAGAACATCTGTGGGTGGCCACACCCAGAGGGGGAACTCCATTTCTTGCGGGTCTCTATTCTGGTGCTTGCATTTATGGTTCTGCGTCATCGGTTCTGTGCATTTCTCATCACAAATGTAGTGACATCTGGTGATGTTTATAATGTCAAAGTGATGTGTTGTACAAACATATTTATGCAAACATATTTGCAAACCTCATAGTCTTACGTTTGCTCTGCTCCTGGTTGTTTCCACTGCCTGCTGAAATGAACCGGAAGACATAGCAGGGTAGTAAGTGGGCCAATCACAGTCCTTATGAAGCAGAAGTATAATAATCACCCTTTAAGAGCCTATAGAAAGACTTCTTTGGTGGTGTTCATTGAAGTAACATACTTAACTCCACATGCGCTGTGTGCCCTCTTCTGAAGGGGCTCCTTTGACACTCTGTTGGTGCAGATTTGCTTTGAGGAGGTATGAGGTTCAAGGTTCATACAAACCGTTGGGCCAGCTGGTCAGGTGTCAATACTTGTTGTAGCTTCTCCAATCTGTCTACTAAAGTACCTTTAAATCACTGGAACCAAGACATTTCATTTATTGGTACCTTTGAAAATTTGACCAATCACAAATTACAAGTAGCACATTTCTCCAAATTAACTAAAATAGTACTTATTTCGTCATGTGTTATCCATGAGCAAAAAACAACAATATCATTTGATTTTCTAGCGTTGCTTTATTTACATTAATTCTTGGTGGAGAGTGACAGAACGAGAAGGGGAGATATAGGACGGTCGTAAGTTTGAAACCCATGATGTCGTGAGACGCAGCCTGTGCCTTAATCCAACATGCTACCAGGGCACCCTGGAAACGGAGATTTGACTGATTTGACTGTTGGCATGGTAACCGTCAAATACAACTCCCCTCCATCCCTTCCTTACTGACTGGCTGGAGTGTTGACTAGATGCCTTCGGATGATCTATGTTCATGATCATGATCATGTTTCAGTTGTTTGTTTAGTGTGCCAAACTGCACTGTCGAGATGTAAGCCTTTTGTTGCCTTTAGTTCTTATTCTCGTTGCTTCCTTCCTAAAAAAAGAAAATTCAATAGCAAACCGGCCTGCAGGGTTTAGACTCATGAGACTCAACAAAATCGATTTTCAGGAATCAGACAAACAACATTTGCATCAATTGATGCATTTAGAAAAAGATGTCGGCTTGGTTTCCCAGCTCAGTGTAATGCTCCGGGTGTGCCAGTGTAAATACTCCTCTGTACTGCTGTTGTTCCTCCATCAGCTGTACTGCTATCAAGGACCCTAGCAGCACCACCACAAACACCATCACCCGCTACAGTGAGGAAAGATGGAGTGCAGAATAAACGGATAAAGGAGGAGGAGAAAAATGTAGCATCGCTTGAGTTCAGATTTGACTATGAATCACCAATTAATTACTCAGATAATTTCAAATGTTCAAACTGAATAGCTATCAAGCAAATATGGATTTTAAGAACATCAAACCCCTTTTCTATGTGTCAATGTAGGCTAAAGCTGTGCCCCAGTGAGGCTAAATCACCCTTGTCTAATGGAAAATAAATTGCAGGCTCTTGCCCCTCTAAAATAGCAGGAGCCAGCACGTGTTTCTCTGATAATCATATCATGTTATGTCCCCCGCCAGCAGTGACTGCCATGTTAAAACCGGTCAGCAGTGTCTGTGTGTCCGGCCAGTGATCGGCCCTCTCACCTCTACGCTCTCGTGCTGACTCATCTGCCAGATTGGGTCCAAAACATGTTCACCCTTGTCATGTGTCTTTTTGGGGCAGATGAGAGTGTTTTTTTCTGTGTGTGTTTATAGTTATGTGCCTGTCCGTCCGAGTTGTGTGTGTGCGTGTGTGTGTGTGTGTGTGTGTGTGTGTGTGTGTGTGTGTGTGTGTGTGTGACTACCTAACTAATTGTGCTCACAGGGTTTGTTAAGTGTGTACATGTGTACGTACGTATGCGTGGTTCTGTCTGCGTCGGCTTGTTCACGGGACAGAAGCAGCTGGAAAGCAGCAGAGGGATGAGCAGGGTGGAGAGAGGAGAGAGGAGAAGGGCCGGTCATGAGGAAGGGGAAGTTAACGTGGGTGATGATTGGCGTTCGAGTGGACAATCATTGTGCGGTACAGATTGTTGCGTAGCATTTTCTGCCGCTTGTTAAATTGTAACACGATATACGTGTCTGTCATGATGGTAACAGCCATAGGTTTGGAAAACTGCAAACCATTTAGTTGAAATGTATTCTAAAGTATTCGTCACCTTCGCTGGTCTCATCGTCTCTTCTGTCTCTCTTTCCATCCCCCTGAGCTCCCTCGGTTCAGCTCCTCCCCACCTTTCATTCTTTCTAACGGTTAGGATTTACACTGCTATATTAACATTTACATAAAATAGATATTTTGCGTACATATGTCCTTAATTCCCATATTGCCAAGGTAAAATGTTGAATAACCATAACAAATTAATGCTAAATACATATTGCATGTGTTAGATATTGTTTGTTTAACCAAACCATTATCAAGGTGGTAATGAAATCTTACAAACAATAAGTAAATACCAAGCGCTTGGTAAACGGCTTGAGGACAATTCTTTGCTCGTTCTCCTTCAGCCATAGGTGTTGATGAAGAAACTAGAGAACAGCAAAGGCATTGCAATCATTAAGATCCAATGGGGTAGCTATTTAAATTAGCAATAAATCAATATCATATCATCCATTGGCCAGGTCTAGTTAGTCTGTCTCTCGCTGTGGTCTCCTCCTCCTCCTTGTTTTAATCTTTTCTCCTCTCTCCTCTCACGTGAAAGCCTCATCTTCGCCATCCTGTTACTGTTCTTGGTGGCAAAATAACTGTGAAAAAATGAAAAACAAAAAAAATCTAATTCAATGAAGAGATGTAATAATCAATGTTTGGTAACTGTTTTTAGTGCTATGTTTTTGGAGCGTTACGAGTATTTTCTAACATGTTACAATAAAAGATTGTAGTGTACAAATTTACATTTATAAAGTATATTATGTATAGATATATATGAAAATGTATGTTCTGATGCAATAAAGAGACTAAGAGTAAAGAAATCTGGACTAACAATCTCTGACATCTGTTTTATTGAGTGTTTTTATGACTGAAACAGTACTGAAACCTGAAACAGAAACCAGAAACCTGAAAAGAATGACGTCACGGAAATGATGTGATATGAACTTTAACATTATCTCATCTCCAGCGAAGATAGTCTGAACACGAGCTTGCAAGAGAAAGTGCTCAAGAGCTAGTTGAGTTAAGATCCTGTGGCCTTTGACACGCTGCGTCCTCAGAGCCTCCTCACACAGGTGGCTTGAGGAGGGCTGGAGCCATGGAGTCAAACCTTCCCCAACGCCTAACACTTGTAACACACTTTAATAGTGTGTTACCTTGCTGCTATTTTTACCCTTTATGTATGGAATGGCAGAGATTAAGGATCAATAAAGTAGAACCTTAACCGTAAAGATAAATCATTGCGTTGAAGACAATGCATGAAGTTGCATGAAGACAGATTTTGTTTTAGACAAAGTTTTTGCCAATCTTTGTTTCATTTACATATTCCAAAATTAAAAGTAAACCTGGGTGGGCAGCAGGCATCTGTTCTGCTGTCAAAAAGAAAAGATATGCTCTAAAACCCATCTTGCCCACCTCACCTTTGATTTAGACCATTCAATAGATTAATTTTCGTAACCATGAGCATGAAAATAGTGAAATTATGAAATAGTCTCCAAATTATACATTGCTTTAAATGTTGTTTCAGTCCAGCACGAAAAAGTAAGAGTAACGCTCCCATTCAAAGTGCATGGGTCTAAATTTAATGTAGCATGAAAAAAGTTCTGGGAGTTCTGTGACATGATTCAATAAACTAATAAACTGACTATGAGCACAAGAAAAGTGTGATACCGGGTTGTTGTAATTGTCACTAGTCGTACTTTTGCATGAAATATGAACTTTGGTTCTGTGTAGCAGGAAAGAAGTTGGAATGTATATATGTATTCGAGTCTGCATGTTTGTGTTGAAACAGCACTAATGTGACTTCGCAAATCCTCTCATTATTTCATAATCCTCGACCACATCCATATTATCTCATTCCATTGACATTTTCATGAATTTAACAAATGTTGTAGCTCTCCTTCCATTAGTGATTGTCTAACTCCCTAACACACATTAAAGTACTGGTTGTAAAGCTATGGTTAGGCATCCATTGACCTCATTGTCTTTAAAGCTATATAAGCCCCAATGATGCAGTTCACTCAAGTTTTGTTTGTAGAAGGAAACAGGGATGGCAGCTATCAACTATCATTGCTTTGGAATGTACCCTTCCTTGTTGTGGTTTGAACCAGGATTGTATTCCATAGTACACACAGTCCGACACTAGCCACCACCCCCGACCAATTTCGTATCACCCAAAAAGCAGCAGCCTCTATATTAGGCTAGATTTAAACAGCAAAGACAGAGGTATGGTTGGTAAGCTTGTTGGTGCGCTTGCCACCTTTTTCTCCGCTTCCCCAAACAACTTATGTAACACAAGATATTAAGTTAACAACAACAACATTTATTGCAGTAATTTAAAATTCACACAGGCAGACGAAATCTGATTAAGTGCGTTTGCAAAAACAAAGCTAGTGGGGAACATTTTCTACCTCAACAAGATGACAAAATAACAAGGCAATTATGTAGCAAAAGCTAAATTAATGCCAACGAAATGTGTCGGCAGAAATATAGCAAAAGGAACAAACGAACAAATCCGACAGCTAGGTCTAATTACAAAGACATTTCAGATGGCGTGGCAAAGTTGTATACGTCCAGGAATACACTATGTGTGATAGTATGATTTCATGTGTGGTTAAATACACAGTATAAATAGAATAAATACTAATAAATATGTTGTGGCTGCTCGATGCTTCACTTGTAATGAAGCTGGCAAAGGATTCAACCGTGTCCTGTCTCTTCATTTACATTTCCCTCTTCAGAGAGGACATTACATTTGGAGGCACCGCTGGGATTGAAAGTGACCAGGGCCAGTTTCCCAGAGGGTGAATGTCCTCTCACTATCCATCCCTACCCACATCAACGACGACGCAGAGTGTACAGTGGTTCAGTGCTCAGTAGCACAGTACAGTGCTCCGGAGGCAGCAGGGAGACAACAGCAACAACGTCTGGCAACCAACGACAGGGCGAGGAACTCTGACACCGGCCCGTGGACATTCAGCATCAGCCTACAGGGGACCAGCTACAGTAAAGGCATTAAAAGAACAATAAAACAGGAGATAAGTGGCACAAACACACAGAAACAACAATCGACAACAATGGACTCACCAGCAATGGAGGACTTGAAACTTGAAGTTATCGGAACACTGTATACTTTGACAAAAGCTGTTCCCTTAGAAATTTAGACAGCTAGATTTATCTAAAAAAAACACACTCCTTTTTCATTGCACATATTGTAGGCCTACAGTACCTTGACAGAGATGAGTTGCAGGAATTAGAAGATGAGGGTGTTGTGTATTTTGGGTTAACATAGAATCCGTAGGTGACATGCACCCGGTGCATGATGGGTAACCTTGACCTGTGTTGGTAGTCAGTCTAGCCACGGAGCTAACTTGTTATGCCGCTTTCAATAAACCCTTAACGTTACGTCGTGGTCCGGGAAATCATTGTTATATTCAGTAACAGAACGGTGAAGGATATAACAAAAAGTGGCGACGAGGACGATTGGACCGACGCTGCAGTCCGCGACGGAGGACTGTTTTGTGCCGTTTTGGATTTTTCCTGCCGATGCCTCGCGCGACCAGGTGTTAGACGCCGCCGGGGGTCGGGCGCTTCGACAGGTGCTCCGGTGGATGCGGCTGTCTTCAGCTAAGCGGGGAGGAGTGAGCAGTGAAAAACGACA
>OMKI01048149.1:0-11056 GCA_900302315.1 Phycis blennoides
GTGGTCATCCGGGGCACCGGAAACCGGCCCCACATCGGCCTCATTCTCCTGGCTATCCATCTCCCATTCCACGTCTGGCTCCCCCCCCACCCAGCTGGTGTGAACCACCAAGGTGCTGTTTGGTGTTCACTCATGGAAGCCCATTGAGAAACGCACGCACGTACTGTACGTCTCATCTCCGTGGACACGGTAACCAATGGCTTTAGCCCAAAGCCTCTGACACATCGTGAGCACACACATTCCTAGAGAGGGCGTCGCCCCCTCCCTGCCCCCCGGCCGGCTCAAAGGTCTCCTCTGATGGGCAAACATCTGAAGACGGCCGCTAAGTGTTTAAGTGTGCCCTGTGGCTTTTTGTCAATCAACGCAAGACAGTATGAGTCAATACAGACGGATGGATTCTATTGTCACCACCTCGCTCACACTATTGTCACTCAGCTGTTATCCAGTAGTTCTAAATCTATTCAGTGTGTTGTTTCTCTTATTCGCGTCATTATGATATCATTGTATATTAGTCACTGAAATAGCGTGACTATAGAATACGGGCAGAGGGCGAGGCCAACATCTTAATATCTAATCCAAACGGGTACAATAAAACCCTTTTTTTAATTACGCTCCGAACAAAATGCCTCGCTCAAAATGGCCGCCATAACTGTCACGTCATCTTCAGAATCTGTTGGCGGGTCGATGGAATTCAGTCACAACCCCAACAGCCGCCGGACGACGACGACATCATCATCGACGGTGCGCGACCCCTGAGGTCAGCGTCCACATGGCGATGCCGGTGCACTCCTGTGTGACACAAGAGACGTACAGCAGGGCACCCGGGCCTGAACCTTGACCCTGTCAATATTCTCTGAGCGTCTCCCGGACCACCACCGATATATAGACCGCTCAAACTTCACACAGCCACACTTCACAGCTCCGCGGCTACAAGGCAGAAGGTTGACCCAGCACCAAACCCAGGTAAAAAAATACTGAACGCAAATGTGGCGGTTTCTACAAAATGGCGCTGGGGAGCAGTTTGATTCCGTCCAAAATGGTGAATTAACTGTCCTTGTTTCCCCCTCCATTTCAGCATCCATCATGAAGGTTTTCGTGGTAGTGGTCCTCGCAGTTTTTGCCGGTAAGTAAAACACGCGAAGTAGACGTTAACGACGTTCTGGAACGTACTCCCACATAACCGAAACAGAAGTGGGACTTTTTCAGAAATCCTGTGATGTTTTTTTACTCCAGCAGGCTGTGATGCCAGAATCGTGGCGCCGAGGCAGCAGCCCCAGGTACAGCTGGACATGGTGAAGAATGCGTTCTGGGACTACGTGGCCAAGATGGCCCACACCGCGGAAGACTCTGTGGAGCAGATCAAACGCTCTCAGCTGGGACAGGAATTCAAGTAAGCGTCACGTTGGGTTACTGAGGAGAAGGTTGGGGTTATGGCATTAAGGATGCCCACTGGTGAGTGAGGAAGTTGGGGGCTCGAACCCTGAACCATTCAACCATTCAGCTGGGAGTCAAACACCCTATCCACTAGAATCGACTAACATGCCTCCTTGATGTTTGCCTGGGGACTTGAATGTGTGATTTAATACAATCTAACCAGAAACCAAGAAAGTCAAGTCACTGATCCAACCCCCCTGCTCCTGTCTTCCCTCACGTCCACAGCACCCTCATCTCTGAAAGCACGGACATCGTCAACAAGTACGCCGTGGTCCTGCAGACCAAGGTGGCCCCCGTGAGCCAGGACCTCCTGGCCAAGATCTCCCAGGAGGCTGAGCTGCTGAGGACCCGTGTGGAGACGGACCTGAGCGCCCTCAGCGCACACCTGCAGCCCTACGCCGACGAGCTGAAGGAGGACCTCGAGAGGCAGATGGAAGAGCTGAAGATGGAGGTGATGCCCTACGCCCGGGCCATGGACGCCGAGACCCTGAGCAGCACCGTGCGGCAGAGGAGCCAGGAGCTGAAGGAGAGGCTGGACCAGAGCATCCGGAACATCCAGAGCCAGATGGGGCCCCTGGCCGGCGATCTGAAGCAGAAGATGGACCAGAGCGTGGTGGAGTTCCAGAGGAACATGGAGCCCATCACCCAGAACTTCCAGGCCCAGCTGGTCCAGAGGAGCCAGGAGATCCAGCAGAGCCTGACCCCCTACAGGGAGGAGCTGAAGAAGACCATGGAGGTCAAATCCCAGAACCTGAAGGAGCAGCTGGATCTCCTGTGGAAGTCCTTCACTAAGATGATCAAGTGAACAGGACTGATGCAGCGTCTCTCTGCTGATGTCACTCTGGTTACATGTAGTCTTTGCAGTATTACCTCAATTATTACCTCAAGCCTGAAGCCTGTTTCTTCGACAACGTCGGAAAATAGTTTGTAGACATGGGCCGCAGAACAAGTGCAATATTTGGTGTGTATTAAGTGTATTAATTTGGCACTTTTACGGTTGTATGCTTTGGAAAGTTAATAGTGAACATTTTAACAAAATTGGACTGTGTTTACCTTAACCCGTATGAGCCTCAATGTGTTGAGTGTCTATTTGTCTGTCAAACGACAATAAACAGTTAACATCTGTTTGTACCGTGACTTCTGCTGTTGTGTTGGAGGACAACAATACTACACTAACACTACTACTACTACACTGAGAATATTAGTGTCAGAAACAACACAACCTCATTAAATACTACACCATTCACCCACAGACCCATCCATTCAACATGACTTAACAGTGAATGTTTAGTCACTCATTAAAAGACCAAACTATCCCGCATGATAAAATAACATTATTTGAGGGTAAATCCATTGCTCAATAAATGGATCAATAATGGCCTCAATTGATTGCTGCTTATTCTCCAGAATGACTCCAGAAAGACATGAGACAAGGTCTGAGAGATTTCCTACAATTCTGCTTGTGTTGAAAACAGACAAATATGAATCTTAGGTTCTTAGGTTCAGGTCATTCTCCACATAAACTTTCCCCAATGGTGCAACCTCCCTCTCAGAGATAAACCACCTTAAACTTCTTCTGAAACACAACAACACTCCTGCGGTTATGTCACTGGACTCTCAGATGAAAGGTTCAGGGTTCAAACCCCGGTGTCCCCGTTGTTGGGCAAGCCGTCCTTGTACCCCTTCCCCCCCCTGCTCATTAACGGGGTGACCCCAAAAGAAGGGTCTTTGGTCTGCTAAAACGACGGAGTGACCCCCCTGCGGACCAAAGCTGACCTTGTGACAGAGGTGTCCTCGTAGGATGAACACAGGTGTCTCACAACGCTAATGATGAGTCCACTCCTTGTACTGTACGTATCCCCTGGTATATGTCAGCAGAGTGGTCTTTATCTATCAAGAGATAGAAAAAACAAACAAAAAACTCTCCATTCATGACAGTATACTTTTTTTTTTTTTAAATATCACAGATACAGCCGTGCGATTGGCAGTAAACCACTTAAAAACACAAAATATTAACCATGTTATCATCACTTGTTGCGTATCGATTACGTACTGATCACAGATTAGCTATCTCTTCCTGATGGGTAATCAATATACTGTACAATGAACGAAAGCTGCATGACACGAATCCTGGGGTTGGCTCTGGCGCTGTGGGGCCTCTGAGACTCAGCTGATATGACGCGCTGCATGGACTGTCCTTTACACATCACTCGGATTGTGATGTGAAGCAATCTGTGACCTTTGCTCGTTTTGGGGTTAGTTCAAGCCACAACAATCCCATGCGTGTGTGAACCACAAAGCGCGTATCAGATAGTTTGGTTGTTTATAGCCAGCCTTTGATCGTTTGTTAGAATCTGGTGTTTGCGTTTGTTGTTTTTCGCGTGTTGTTGTGTGCTCAACGAAACCGGATTACAATAAAAACACAAATCCAGATTACCATCAGCGCCCAGATTTGTTGTTCGAAACAGACCTTGTGTGATGTAAACATGTGACATCACATTACCTTCATTTAGCTGACACTTTTGGCCAAAGTGCATTCAACAATAAAGATACAACCCAGGAAGTGAAAGAATCCTGCGAGTACAGTAAACTAAGGAAATAAGCAAACTGCTTTAAGTGCTACGTCACTTTATAAGATAACTTAATAACTTCGCGTACACCATTCAGACCGTTAGTTTTTTTTGTGAGGGGGGGAAGAAACATTGCAATCACCAACCTGTATCCACGGCCGTGTGTGTGTGCACTTTTTATAAAGTTGTTGTTGAAACGTGGAGCGCAATTAATAACCAACATGCCAATAAAAGATGACAACGCCACAGTCCAGGGAGGGAACTTCGGACAGAGGTCAGCCGCTCTGACATTAAACATCGGTATTTAACAGCTTAAATATCAACCAGGACCCATCCCAGCCACTTCGGTCCACAGAATCTGTCAGGTAAGTCCAAGCGAGGACACTTAGACACTTAGACAGGTTAGATTAGGTGTTTTTGCAAGCTTTTGTGTGAACTGTGTATTACTCATGACTAAACTGATTACGAAGAACTTCCAATAATTTAACGCAGGGAATTGTTACTATAAATAAAGGGAATTCATGATGTGATTATTGATGTAATTATTAAAATATGTTTTGTTGTAGCAATCATATCAGTATGGCATGCAAAACATTACATTTGAGATAAGTAAAATTTGGCCTTGTCATATCTCCAGCTTCATTACATTTCAGGTGACTTTCAGAAATCAACATGAAGTTGTTCGCAGTGGTTCTTGCCCTGGTTGCCTTCTCAGGTATCAAATATTTAAGACTACTGTAAATGTCCAATTTCTATGACGGGGTGTCATTGCTCTCTGACGCACATTGAAGTCGCTGGCGTTAGCATGCGGCGTGTGCTAAATGCAAAATGGCGGCCCTGAGCAGGTTGCCATGGACGCATGCTGCCCCAGGACGAGGCCTGGAGTGCCTGGGAGACGGCGGTGGGCCGTGTCACAGACTACTTCTCAGACCTGAACTCCAAGGCCGACCGCGTGGTCCAGGACCTCCAGCAGACCCAGATAGCGCGCGAGCTGAAGTGAGTTCTGGTTTCCCTTCTTCCGGTTCGAAAAGCAACCCGTCATAAGACGCCAAACACATGGCGACGTGGTCAAGAGGGATATATTAGGGAAACACTGTTGAGTTGACATTGTGCTAACTTTGTCTACTTATGTGTTTGCTTTACTTCATCCTGTTTACTATTCAACCGATGGCAGGGTTAGGACATCCAGTTCAGGTTTAAAAATGGCTTAAAAATGGTTCAGCAGAGAGACGCACATAATGCCCCAGCACCCTGAAACACCCTCACCACCACACCATGCTGCTCCCCCTCAACCTACCTCCCTCATCCCCCCCCCCCGCCCCCCCACAGCACCCTGACCCAGGACACCCTGGCTGAGCTGGCCGTCTACAGGGACAACCTCAACAGCAACGTGGCGCCCTACACCCAGGAGCGGGCGGAGCAGCTGGCCAGGGACCTGCAGAAGCTGGGGGAAGACCTGCGCGTCAACATGGTCAGCGCGGGCGAGCGCGCGGCCGAGTACGGCCAGGATGTGCAGGGCATGATGCAGCAGTCCGCCGCGGACTTCAGCACCACCTTCAACGCCTACGCCCGCAAGATCCGCAAGAGGGTGGCCAAGGAGCAGTTCAACAAGTGAGTCACAGTGGATTCGGATACAGTTCATGAAGGAGCCGGTAGGGGCTGCTAGAGCCTCTCGCTCAGCAAGCCTTGAACCCTAAAGCTTGAGACCACGCCGCTTCGCGCGGTGTCCAATAGCAGGTATCGACAAACTCAATCTCAATGCCTCCTTCACTGCGTCCCACTTCTCCAGGAAGGCCGCGGCCTACGTTGAGCAGCTTCAGTCCATCACGGCGGAACACGCACAGAACATCCAGAGCCAGATGGAGCCCTACCTGACCCAGGTGCGCGACAACGCCCAGGACAAGCTCAGCACCATCAACCGCCTGCTGAGTACCCAGGCCGGCGAGGTGGCCGGCAGCTTCCTGAGCTCCGCCGAGCAATTCCGCGAGCGGGCCGACAAGACCGCAGAGAAACTGCGCTCCACGGTGGAGGATAAGGTGGAGGAGCTCCGCGACTGGTTCACCGAGAACACCGCTATGTTCCGCGAGTAGACGGAAGACGACCAAAAGTCGCAGCAGCAGCCAAAAAGAACCCCGCGTCCGCTCCACCCGTTTAACACAATCTATCGATATCTTAAAATGTTAAGGAAATGTTTCATTCATTGACATCATTGTGACAAGTTGAATGTGTCGTTGGCACCAGCCAGCGACACGTCAAATACATGAATTCACTCTGTTCAGTCTTTCTCTCTGTAGCATGTGTGGCGATGCAATAAAATCATCTGAGTTCATGCGTGCTGTCATTTTTGATCGGTTGTGTATTTTAAACCCCTTAAGGATGCCCAACACAGGTTCTACATCCAAGCTCAACTTTTCTGAACATGGCCTGTACATGAAAGTAGCAAACAGCAGATGGCGGTATTGCACACGCCACCTTCCAGTAGTTATGACAGCAGAACAAGAAATAACACCGTTGTTCAGTTTCTCTGATGACTTTTTATTTGCTTACTCTGAAAAAAATCGATTCATACGTAAGATTTGATTTACCTATGAAAATAAAATCCAGCCCGCTTTCACGGGAGTTCCGTCCGTCCAACCAATCAGATCGTCCTGCACCACACGTGAAGCCAAGGCACAATGAAACCGAACTATAACCACCGGACAGCCAATCATATCCCACTGTACCATTACCATTATATACCAGCCAATAGCGTCACACACCGCTCGGAGTTGACGTCCGCATGTGCGTCATGTTCGGTAGATCCAGCAACAAACTGTTTTCTGCCATAAATAGTACAGTCACGATGTCTAAGAATCGCAGATATGTTTTTTATCTGAATCGTTAATACAACCGCGATGAGTAGCCTTTGCAAGGAGATCGTAACGCTCCAGTTAGGACACTATTCCAACTTTGTTGGTACACATTGGTGGAATCTGCAGGTGAGGATGGTTTGGCTAGTCTATTAGCCGCAGTCGTACAACTTTCAAACGTGTTTGACAGCATCGACATGTATACTCATACACATATCTGTAACACACATCTATAACGGTTTTCATTATTAACGGTGGATGTGGTATTCACAGACATGAGCCAGTGGCTCATAATAACGATAGAAACATTTGTGAACATGGAGGGATTGTGTATTAGGCGACATGCATTGTAAATGCTGTGTGTGATTCTTACAAAGTGTGTGTATGTATGTGTCTGTGTGTGCTTGTGCGTGTGGGCGCGCGTACCTTTAGGATGCCTCGCTGTCTCACGAGGAGCCCGGTGAAATCAACAGCGATGTCGCGTTCCGTGAGGGCAGGACGATGGACGGGCAGGTCACCTACACACCGCGGCTCATCGCTATGGACCTCAAAGGTTTGTTATTACACATTGAACAGTGGCATATACCCTTGTACTGTTTGTATGAGCTACGTGGTTTGTTTATGATCAGTAGTCCCCACCACCTACCTTGCATGTGTCTGGTATTCACTGTGGTGTACATGGAGACTCCATGAACATCACAGTGCACCGCAGACTGTATTTCTTCTCTACCTCAGGAAGTCTTCAGACTCTGCGACAAGAGGGGTGTCTGTACAGCACCGACAGAGAAAGCTCCACCATTTCGTGGTAAATACAGGTGTTTTGACTGCATGCCTGTTAGCGCATTGCGTTGATGTGTGTGTCATGTGGATGTGTTGGTGTCCCTGGGCAGGGAGGGGGCCATCACCACGCACCAGGAGAGCCCGGCGTCCAAGAACCCCTTCCTCCAGGACCTCGACAAGCTGGAGGTGACTATTATGGGCTGGATCCAGCACTGGTGCACAGTCATCCCTTTGATGCTGGAACTTTGCTGTCTTCCAATGTTTAAATGAGTTGTCTGTTTTCTGTCCAGACGGGGGCTCTGTTTGCCCAGAATGACTCCACTTACCAGGCCCATTGCTCAGGTACGCACATTATTTTATTAGCTAAGGAATGGTACTATTGCAAAAAATAAAGAATAGGAAGAACGATAGTAATAGTGGGGAAAAAAAAGAAAGCTTTAAGCGAAAATCAAAGCCATTAAAGCTACGGTAGGCAATTTGATTTTGGAAGCCTTTTTTTTTTTTCTTTTGTTTGAAGTTTATTGAAGCTCTCTTCACACCTCGACAGCATCAGCTCAATAAATGTACATTTTTGGTCAGATTTTTCAAAATCTAGCATACTCTGGTCGACTGGTTTTCCCACAAATTGTCGACCCCGGCTTTAAACTCTGGTCTGTTCTGCGCATCGCCGGCACCGAGTCAAGAGACCCGCCGGGGGCGTGGCTAACGGCCGCCGTTTGTTTGCCAGGAGCCGTCGGCACCGACAGCGTGAACCGGCAGCTGGAGCGCGTGGCCAGGAGCTACGCGCTGGAGGGCAGCGTCCGGGTGTGGTCCGACTTCCTGCGCATACACCTCCACCCTCGCACCGTCTCCGTCCTCCACCAGTACAACCACGACGGGTGAGTGCTCGCCCCCGCACCAAGGGGCGTGGCTGACCCACGGCGGGGGGGGGGGGGGGCTGGGCATCGATGTGGTTTCATGGGTTAAAGGGGGGCGGGGGCCGTGAGACGGCCTGTCTCTGTGAGAAAGTGTGGTGTGGTGTGTGTGGGCTTATCCAGCAGGAAGCTAAAGAGTGTAGCTACAACCGGTGTCGGGAGAGTTACCATGGTAACGGAAACAACTCAATAAAGCTGTGTCAACGATGGGAATCGATAGGATTCCAATGACTGGCCAATGGGTCTTAGCTGTGGCATTGACATGGCAGGACCTGAAAGAGGGGTTTTTATCTTTATGGGAATTGTAGAGGTTTTTTTTAAATACAGCTCTCACTTTAAATTCTGTTGGATTCTCCAAACTTGGGTTTTGACTGTGTGTGTGTGTGTGTGTGTGTGTGTGTGTGTGTGTGTGTGTGTGTGTGTGTGTGTGTGTGTGTGTGTCTGTGTGTGTGTGTGTGTGTGTGTGTGTGTGTGTGTGTGTGCGTGTGTGTGTGTGCGTGCGTGCGTGTGCGTGTGTGTCAGAGAGACCCACCGTCTGGAGGCGTTTGGGCAGGGTGGCCCCCTCCTGCAGGGCTCGGTGCTTGAGGACCTGGAGGACCGACTCCACTTCTTCATAGAGGAGTGTGACAGCCTGCAGGTACGTGACCGTGTTCACACAGCAACACAATCCTGTATATAGTCGCGTTTTTTTTTTTTTTTTTATGAGCTTTAGATGTTTTGGATTTTGTTTGTCGAACTGATTGTGTTTTATTGCATTTATTTTCCATTTGAAACATTCAAAATGTATATTTTTATATATATATACATATATATATATATGTATATATATATATGTATATATTCTTATTTAGTTATCATTCACCGTCTATTTTCGGCTGCTTGAATGGCATTGTAATGCATGCTTTTGTTCCATTCATCAAGATGTAATCCGGTATAGAAACCAGTTTGACTAGAAACCGATGCTGATTAGAGACTCCGCTGATCCTGCTCTCCGTGTTTTCCCTCCCGCTCTCCTCTGCTCCCCGGGGTCCCTGCATCAGGGCTTCCAGGTGCTCTGCGACCTGACCAATGGCTTCTCTGGCCTGGGGTCAAAGGTCACGGAGATGCTCCAAGACTCGTACGGAGGAAAGGGCATTCTCACCTGGGGAATGGCCCCCGTCACTCATCCCAATTCCGTGAGTTGATTGGTCTGCAACAGGGGAACGATAACGTCTAAATGTTTACAATGGGGGAAAAGTCCACTTTTGGAGGTTCCTTTTTGGCACAGGATCCACCAAATATTCAGTGCAGTTAAATAAGCAGTACATTGACATTTACATTTAGGGCATCTAGCACATTTAGACGCTTTTATCCAAAGCGACTTACAATAAGTCCATTTGCCAGAAGAAACAGAATTCTTTCCATTTCCCACTCTTGACATTTGCCATTCTTGGCTTTCACAATTCCCTTTGGGCGAAAAAATACAGACAAACATAACAAATATATAATATAACATGGTAAGGACTACATTCTCCATACCATGTTAAAAACAAGTGTGCTCATTCACAGTCCTCTGATGCATATTGTTATTCAATGCAGTATTCGAACACAAAATGAGCCCCCGTTTTGAAGCCGGCTGGTCCACAGGCTGAGTGCCACACAGCGCGCGGTGGTTGTTGCTCCACGTTGTCTCACTCGCACCGCCGCCGTCTCTCCTCCCCGCTCCAGTCCGCCATGCAGGACCTCTACCACGTGATCAACGCGGCGCTGGGCATAGTCCACATGGCCACTCACAGCTCCTTCTTCTGCCCCCTGACCCTGCGGGGCGGGCTGGGCCGGCGCCCGGGCCTTCCCGTGGCCTTCCCCCACCTGACCTACGACGTGAGTGTCTCCACCAACCTCCACCACCACCAACACCAGCTCCACCACCACCACCACCACCACCACCACCACCTGGTGTGAGGAGGCGTTTCGAAACCGAAATCTATCCACTTGTGACATCACAAGCGGGAGACTCCAACCGAAACGGTCCCCCGGTCACCTCCGACCGTACCAACCGGGGCGGAGGGGCTGGAGTCGGCTCCACCCCCGTCATACACCCGGGTGGACGCGCCCGCTTGTGACGTCACAAGTGGGATAGACGGATAGCGGATAGATGTTTTTGGAACCGTTTGTTTATTCCCGCTGTGTGTGTGTGTGTGTGTGTGTGTGTAGACACTCAAGTGTTCTCGTTGTGTTTCCCTGTTGAACCGCCCTCTCTCTGGCCCAGCCCACTCTCTGGTACCACTCCAGCTCGGTTCTGGCGCTGACCCTGGACGCCCTCACCGCGCCCTGCCGCCTCCGGCAGAACAGCATGCCGGTGGGGCAGATGGCCGACCTGCTGACCGGGTCTGGAAGAAAGGTGCGCTGCGATGACTGCCTTCAGGGAGTGTGTGTGTGTGTGTGTGTGTGGTGTGCTGACATCCCAGTGTCCCTCTAGGAAGGGCTCGGGGTGTGGGGGGGGGGGGGGGGGGGGGGCCACCCCCTTTCC
>OMKI01048156.1:0-11614 GCA_900302315.1 Phycis blennoides
ATAAAAGCGTCTGCTAAATGCCCTCAATGTAAAATGTAAAAACTCTTGGAATGCCAGAGAACCTTCACGGGCCTCTTGGCTTCAGCCTCGCCATAAAATGTCAGGAGAAATAACTGGTCCTGATCCGACAACCTGCTGCATTAACACTCCTAATGGAGTGGAATGGAGGAGGATGAGCGCGGTGTGGGTTCCTCGGCCCGCGGGCCGTCCTATTCTGGGCCGGCACGTCATGCAACACCCGGCGAGCGCTGGGTGTATTTATACTACCGCGGGGCTAGGATGATACGGAGCGCGTGGCCCGCGGGGGGCGGGGCTAGGATGACACAGGAGCGCGTGGCCAACGGGGGGCGGGGCTAGGATGACGCGAAGCGCGTGGCCAACGGGGGGCGGGGCTAGGATGACCCGGAGCGCGTGGCCCACGGGGGGCGGGGCTAGGATGACACAGCGCGGGGCGCGTGGCTAACGGGGGGCGGGGCTAGGATGACACGGGCCGGAGCGCGTGGCCCGCGGGGGGCGGGGCTAGGATGAAACGGCCCGGGGCACGTGGCTAACGGGGGGCGGGGCTAGGATGAAACGGCCCGGGGCACGTGGCTAACGGGGGGCGGGGCTAGGATGAACACGGGGCGCGTGGCCCGCGGGGGGCGGGGCTAGGATGACCCGGAGCACGTGGCCCGCGGGGGGGCGGGGCTAGGATGACACGGGCCGGAGCGCGTGGCCCGCGGGGGGCGGGGCTCTGCATCCTGAGAGGGTGTGATGTCATGCGGCAACAGGAGGCTACAGAACCCTCACACACACACAAGCGCACACGTGAACGCACACACACACACACACACACACACACACACACACACACACACACACACACACACACACACACATCCGTGCTCGCGCTATCGATAGCGGCCATAATGTGTTTCTGTTATATCATGACAACAATATGATGACTATGATTTAATGATACAATGATACATGTTACAAAAATGGTATTCCGTTAGAATAGAGGTGGAGCTATGCGTTAGCCGTTTGTCAGAATTAGTGCGCAAAAAGGTGCACGGAAATGGTGCACAGCATTTGTCTGCCACGCTGAACGTCGTTGTGTTGCTGCTGTGGGCCAACAGGAGTGGAGTTCATCGTGCCGAGGAGTGGATTCTTCTGTAAGCTGTGTGGTCTGTTCTACAGCAGTGAGGAGACCGCTAAGACCTCGCACTGCCGCAGCACGGTGCACTACAGGAACCTGCAGGTATGCCAGGCCAAGGGCACGCGGGGAGGGGAACAACACGGGGCCGCTGATAACGTCTGATAACGCCGGGAGCGCACACATTCCCGGGGGGAATCGAACCGCTAACCTCGCCAACGGTAATGTCAGGGGATCCATGTTTTATTGAGCATAATTTAAGTTAGCTGTATTGTCATGTACAGTACAGACAGACAGAAGAGACAGAAATACTTTAATGATCCCTGCGGGAAATTGCATATAAGTCAATATGGTATTATAAGTCAGTAGTGACTTATAATGCCATCTCTTTCAATTTGTCACATTTGTTCCATAGAGAGAGAGACTAGGGCTAATATCTATGTGCCGCACACAGGCACGCACCAAAGGGTCGATTACAAAGACACTATTTCGCACCCGGGACCGTTGCATGTGAGCTTTGGTCCGCAGCACAGCTGTGGATGGATTCAGGATCACAGTTCCTCTGCCAAGTAGTGCATCAAATCACAGCAGGCAACGTCCCAGCAAAACAGCTGTGGCATCTGGCAAACCTCTTTCCTCTGTCCCTGGGCAATTTGTATATATATATATATGTTTGTTAAGTCATCCATTTCCATGTCATGAATGGTAGAAAAATGGCGTTAGTGTTTTACATGTTCAAATCAAAAAAATATTCTTAATTAATAAAGTGTTTACAGTACACTTTAAATCTCGGGTTATCTTGGAAGCAGTTTTTGCCATGCATGAAAAAAACTGGTAAATCTGGTATCTCTGGCTGTCACAGGCATAGCATAAGCACGTCCAACGTTGTTCTCTCGTTGTACTCGCCCCGGTGGCTTGCCTACCTGTCTGTCCTCCCTCACTGCTACCTGGGTGCATTCTGACCGGCGTGACCGCAGGCGGACAAACCTGCTGCTGACGCTGACCAGCTCACGCAGTCTGGGGTCGTGGGTTTGGAAGGGGAGGCCTGAAGACAGTTGGAGATCCAGCTCACTCTGGATGGTTACTCCAAACAACTCAGTGCAAGATGTATAAAAACATGGCCGCCGTATTGTTCCTGTGCGAGAGCCAGCACACATCAGCAGAATGTGAGCAGGGAACAGCTGATGCTCGTGTGCCGGGCGGGTATGGAACAGCTGATCGCTGGAGAGTTGATGCATGCCATTATTTTCTCTTGAGTGGCGCGAATGTAGCCTGACATCGCTGGACCAATTCGCAAATGCCGATTAGTCTGCGACCTCTCAGTTCATTTTGGATTTTGAAGGGGGGGGGTTGTCAGAGGAGTGCAGACCAAGAGTCCTCTGGACAGTCGGACAGACCCATGTACAGACCAAGAGTCCTCTGGACACAGTCGGACAGACCAAGAGTCCTCTGGACAGGTGGACAGACGTTCAGACCAAGAGTCCTCTGGACAGGTGGACAGACGTTCAGACCAAGAGTCCTCTGGACAGGTGGACAGACGTTCAGACCAAGAGTCGTCGGCGGAGCAGAGCAGCCAAACGTGTGACACATCAGTGGCAGACATCTTGTTTTGTTTATGAAAATGCATCAACGCCGCTGCCGATATCAGATTAACGGTTGTGATTGGCCGGGCCAGAACCCGGTGTGTCTGACACCTGACCGGGAGGTGGGCCAGAGACCAGTGCCATGGTTGTGAATGCAGCCTCTGATCCCTTCATCTCTTCTCTGCATTTCCAATACCAATCAGAACAACAAAGTCAAAGGAACCTTTTTTTGGAATGGCTTCTTTTGCCTTTTCTTTTCATTTTATTTATGCAAATTAATTTTCGACTATGTTTAAATGTTTTGTTGGAATAATATATTTTATAGATACATTTCCTTTTCATTCGTCACATAATTGTGTTGTTCTTTTATTTGCCTCATTAATAATTACAAAGTATGTTGTGTTTCAATGTAGGTCATTTCTAGAAATCTTTTTAACATTTGGAGTTTTGAATGAAATCCTATGTTTGTGTCCTCAGAAGTACCTGTCTCAGCTGGCGGAGGAGAGTCTGCTGGGGGCGTTGACACGGCAACCATCTTCAGAATGACCTCAGCAGCCTGCCCCCTCTCTCCAGTGCATCCCGATCAGGAAACACTCACAATGTGTTCGGTTCACTCGTTACCTAATCCCCATGTAGCCATCACTTTTTAGTGCCGTAAAGCGCGGGTCCGGACACGAGTCGTGCGCTGTAAATCTGTTACTTCGGTGGTGTATTGATCACGTAAACAAGCCGAAACGTGTCTCCTTTGCATACGGGCTGACCATCTCACGGTGATGAATCAGATGGTAATGCTAACCGCTATGCTAACCGCTATGCATCATGGGGTATTAGTGAAATAAGTGTGCATAGTTAGCACGCTTCTTTTGACGGTGCTTTATGGATATTACGTACTGCACTATATAGGGAACCAGATTTGTACACTCGGATTTCCGACAGCGCTACAAAATAGTGACGCCCCAAATAGTGCACTATATCAGGCCCAACCAAGTGAACCGATGCAGACACGGCGGGGGGGTGTGCCCTGTCTATGAAAGGCTGTAGAACACCCACTTAACTCAACTGTGGCAATGTTGGATGTTGGGAAAACCTGCTGGTCTATTTACTGGACAAAATGCTTAAGGGATGAAATTCCTCAGAATATTTGATTTGATGTGGATGGTTTTTGCTCATCAATTTTGTACAACAACAAACGTGTCATTTATTTGAACAAATCAGAGACTTGTTGTGCCTTATAAGCATTTTTTGCTATTTTCCTTTAAATGTGTCATATGGTATTGAAGATCATCTCCAAAGATTCATGATTGCAATTGATTTCTGACAAAAAAAAATACTGCAGGGAGTTTGAATCCACCAGCCATTAATATGTTATGATACATGTTGTGAAAATAATATTGTCATGAATTTCATTTTTATGGCGAAATAACGTTATAAAAAATGTTATCCAAGCAATATGATAATATATTGTGAGTGGCAAAGATGACTTGAAATTATAGTCTAGGAAATGTTTTTACTCAGTTGAAAAAACTGAGATTGGTTCTCAGGTTTTTATTGCATTTGTTAAATGGAGTTTAATGTGGCAACACAGATGTGTATATTATAGTATACAGATGTGTATATCAAATGCTCAGTCCCTTTAGTTAGTTTACTGGAATAACTCATTTATTAAATTAATTTATTGAAAAATATGTGTTAAAACATTTGGGGTTTTTCTTTTGGCTTTCCTCTTGAACGTGATTCACAAGAGGATGTTTATGATATAATATATATTATATTATACTATATATATATATATATATAATATAATGTGTGTCATTATACCAAAAGCCTTAAGAGACCCTTAACCGGACCATGTGTTGATAGAAATGAACAATGCTAACAGATGCTAACACTGTGTGTGTTGGATGACTCTACACTGTGAATTCTGATCCTGTCATGCCAAAGATCTTTTCTGGGAAAACCTTTTCTTATTAATGTTTCTGATGGATGAATGAAACTACTTTAATAAATGTTTTAAAGATGGTGTTTATGTTTTTGTTTTGCAAGTTAATTGGACTTTTTTGTAAAAATGGCTGCTCAAATCAAATGCTAGCATATCATCACAAATACCACATCAGGCTATGCATTAAGTACACACAGCATACACGATACAATCACCATATCCAAATATGTAATATATCAAAAATATCTCATCTATTTTTGAATATATAAGTAGTAGGTCCTTATTATCTATTCACTACACAGATCATTCTGCCAAATATTAATATTAATATTAAATGTGGATGCAATGACTGAGCACACTCTAGCGCTGTTTTATCAAATAACAAAAAACCAAAGGCCATATAATATTTTGTCTCATATGTCAACATTTATATTCTACCAACTCTAATTCAAAATTTCATAGAATACAAAGCATTTGCAAGGACTTTGTAACATTACCTTAATGTTAACTTGTAAAATACATTTATTTTGCTAGTTACAGATAACTTGGATTGTTGGGGTTGGGAAAGTAAATACCATTGAACTAAGATGCAAAAGATGTGATCCTACTACTACAAATGATAATACTAGCATTGTGAATAAAAAACACAAATTATAATAATACAAATATTCATTTTCTTTAATGTTACTTATGATATAAATGATCTATTTTATCTTATTCCAGATGAAAAACACCTGCCTAGAATGTGTACAGGAGAAGGAACGGCAAGTGATCACTTATATTGTACAATGACCCCCCCGTGTGGTGAGGCAAAAAACTAACAAATACACCGCATTAAATGGGGGCGGTAGTGGAAAAGTTTTTCTCTAGTGTACATAATGTTCCTTTTGATAGCGTATTTGTATTTTTTTTGGTTTTTATTTCATTACATAATATCACATACTCATGCCTTTATCCTCAGGAAACACTGAATAAATATTATTTGAATTAATTTGATAATGATATGCTGTTATGTTTCCATATATATTCTGGAAATATCATAAAAATAAGTCTTCTCATAAGAGCATTAGCCTTATTTATTGATTCAAGAACGGATAAAGCCCATTCGTGCAAGATGTTGTTCCGCGATTCAACGGGAGGGGGCAGCAACTTGTAGATTTTAAAAGAAGAAAAGTCCATTCTGGATTGTGATTGGTCCTTTGATTTATAAAGCCTTACTGTCTGGCCAATCAGGTAAGAAAAACACAGACGTACGTGCTAGAAGTTGCTGGGTAGAAAACACTTACAAAACAGCCGTCTATCAGAGTTCCAAGCTTCCCTGGACACCAGACACGGTCAGTCAATGGTTTTTGTAAAGTTATTTCGACAGGAAGGGCATATGATTGGGATGGCGTGTTGCACATTACCAAACCGGTCCACGAAACGTTCGATAAAAGATCGATCGAGTGTGACTAAGACCTACACCAGAGTGCTTGTTTTGTTTTGCAGTTTCTAGTGCGTCGGTTCCCTCGACGGGGAAACGCGACGCCAACCCGAGCCAAGTGATAACGGGTCACATTGGACCGTGTGCGTCGTGCTGCTGCATCAACAGTCGCGCTTGCAATTCGTTGATGTTTCTGACGCAGTTACTGATGTTGACAGCAGCGGTCGCCCCGCTGTTGTTTGTCAACACAGTCCGTATGAATGGAGGGGGGTGTGCTGTGACGCACTATGTTTGGACATGTTTGAAACCTACGCCGACCTTCTTATTGTCTTCTCCGTGCTCCCCGTTTCAGGTTGTCGTGCGACATTCGCTGTGGTTTTTATACGACGTTTCCTCCACGCCAAATACACTTGCCATTTTCGAACCATGGCAACCGACTGCGAGGCCTGGCTGAACGCAAACCCCGTGGGTGAGTTCTGTGTGGACGTGTGCAGCGTGTCTGGGTGTCTCTGGCCCTCAGCCGGGAGCGAGGCTGCTGCCCGCTGGGTCACTGCAGCTGAAGTGACTTGGTTATTTTATCTTGTGCAGTCATCGCAAACATTTATTCTGCTTCTCAATCAACTTTTTTTTATTGTTTGCCTTTGTGATGACCAGCATTGCATTCCAGTTTCAAACCCACTGTGCCCTTGGCCAGTCAAATTTGGTTATGCAGCATAATGATAAGTTTGACGAGGGCAGCCCATCGTGAGCGTAATCGTTCCAACGCCGGTTCTGCTTTTGAAATCCAACAGAGGCCGACGACCTCAGTGACTCCTTCCTGTCCGGGGAGGAGGACAACGGAGGAGCGGCGCCCTCCAGCAAAGCCATCAACGCCACCAACAACGAGATCAACGGCAACTGGCTGTCGGCCAGCAGCAGCATCCACGAAGCCCGTCTGAAGGCCAAGGCCCGGCGGCGGCTGAGGAAGAACTCGTCCCGGGACTCTGGAAGAGGGGACTCCCTGAGCGACGGCGGCGACCCCAGCAGGGGGTCCGGGGTGGTCGCCACCAGCCCAAAGAGCAAACTGCTGGACAGAAAGTCTCGCCTTGGCAAGGGCAGAGGCCTGCCAAAGAAAGGTGCGGAAATATAGTCTGTTGGGACATCGCTTTTTTTGTCTTAATGATTTTCTTATGTTATAATATAGAGATATATATATATATATATATATATATAATAGAATAGCATTTGAATGTATATTTGTGGGACATCTTTGTGATACTGGTGCTGTTTATTTGTCAGACAGAACCAACCAGCGGCAAGTCACAATGAATTAGCATCTCTTTCTGCTTTGAAGCCCACGAAGGAAGTCGTTTGGTGCCTGAGGTGTTGGAACCAGCCCCTTCATAGCTGGGGTGCCGTCAGCTGTAAACCAGCTTCACTGAGCAGACTGCTGGCAGACGGTTCTCAGGGCTGGCTGAAAGGGCCTTTCAACCACTTCGGCTTTACCTTTTAGTCTTTCGACCAATGGTGTGGCTGGAGGCTGAGGGATCCGTAAGCCCAGTGGGTCAACGGTGAACTCAACCCCACGCTGTAGGAAACGCTCTGAAGGTCTCAAACCAAACGGAGTGTAGACCAGCCGCTGTGGGAAGAAACACGCCTCCTCCTCTGAACGCAGAACCGAACGGGGCCACACGCTGGTGACCCCCGTCCCCTCGCGGTGGTGGGCGTCCGACCCGGGCTCTGTGTCGCGTCCCGGCGGGGGTTCTGCCGCCACATCGGGGGGGACCGCCGGGACCCAGATTAGCCCTGAACCAATTAGCATGTGAGACAAATGGCTGCTGTGATCTCCAGCTGTTCACACCTTCTTGAAGTAAAACCCTTTGGTGTGCGGCCCGCCGGTCAGCTGCAGGGAGGAGGAGTCACCCGCCGAGCCCTGAGCTGGAGGCCAAAAGGCCACGTGGCGTCTTCAGGTTTACATCAACCTGATATTTTGCATCAAAATAGATTCAATGACGTGCGTTTGTTCCCGACAGCGACAACCTTGGAGAGGAAGGTGACGCGTGCGGCCACATTGTTTGCTGATGTGCTCTGATGCTCTTCTCTATGAATCACGTGTTTTTTAAAGGATATAGCCTGGACGGTGTCCACGCGCGACACCTACACAGCTACGTAGGTGCGGTAAAATCCTCTGTGTACCGGAGCCCGTTTACAGCTCTCTCCCCGGGCAGGGGCAGGGAGAACGAAATAGTTTGCATACATCTTCCGTGGCTCATTGGCCGTGTTATGTAACCCAAGCGTCTCATGCAGGCCAGCTCTCCGTTCTCCAAGCTCTCCCACACTCTCGTTCCGCGTGCGTGACGCCGCGACATCCCGTGTGGCGGGCCAGCGGGCGTACGGTGGCGGCCGCTGGCAGCACACCTCCTGGTGGGTCCTCTGACGTACCGGACCTTGTGTTGGCAGGCGGCGCCGGGGGGAAGGGCGTGTGGGGGCGGTCCGGGGAGCTGTACGGGCCGGAGCAGGTGGACGCCAGGGACCCCAACTACGACGAAGCTCAGGTACGCTGCGCGGGGGGGGGACGAGACTGGGGACGAGAGACCACCGGGGGGACGCTTGAAAACCCGACTCTCTCTCTCCGCAGGAAAACTGTGTGTATGAGACGGTGGTGCCCACGCTGGAGGAGAGGGACTTCGGGAGGACGGTGACCCCCATCGTACAGGAATACTTTGAGCACGGCGACACGAATGAAGTGGCGGTAAGCGCCGCGTTCACTTGACGTTCGCTTGCATTGAAGTGTGAACAAACGTATCGACGCCACGTCATATCGTGTCCCGGCCGAAAATAACACCTTGAATAAAAAAAAAAGACAAAATGAGTAAATAAAGGCGGTGATTGCACGGCGGCCCCCCAGGAGCTGCTCGGGGAGCTGAACCTGGGCCCCCTGCGGAGCGGGGTGCCCACGCTGGCTGTGGCGCTGGCGCTGGAGGCCAAGGCCAGCCACCGGGAGCTGACCTCCAGGCTGCTGGCCGACCTGTGTGGCCCGGTGCTGACCCGCCGGGACGTGGAGAGCGCCTTCGACAAGCTGCTGTCGGAGCTGCCCGAGCTGGTGCTGGACACCCCCGGAGCCCCACAGGTGAGGGGAACGGACCGGTACCGCCGGCGGCGGGCCGGGCTGCACACAGAGCAGCGTCAGGGAGGTCACCGGTGCCCTCAAGTAACACCTGTTTTCCAATTTGGTGATGTTGATTTTCCTTGTTAAGTAAGTAACTGCATTTGTGGAAAGGGAAAAGAAAACATTTTCAAACAAAAATAAGTGATTCGATCACCAAAAGAAGGGCATTCAGCACACGCTTTTCTCCAAGGCGACTTGCAATCGGTACATTTGTGGGGTTTGACACGGGGACAGTTGGGAGGTGGGGATCGAACCACCGACCCTCCGGTTAGCGGTCGACCCGCTCTGCCCACTGAGCTACCGCCGCCCCGGCGAACACGACAGGCCGTGTGTCGTGTCTGATGGAACCTCCGTATCAATTCCACCACGGTGCAGAACCAGAGACGAAGGCGGTTCAAAACACAATCCCAGTTGAGTCAGAGGCATGGAGCCCACACACCAACGGGCCTGTGGTTCAGCACAGAGGAGCGACTGTCACCGGATGGTGTGTGTGTGTGTGTGTGTGTGTGTGTGTGTGTGTGTGTGTGTGTGTGTGTGTGTGTGTGTGTGTGTGTGTGTGTGTGTGTGTGTGTGTGGCCGCGCACGCCGCCATGTGTGTATTTCAGCTCTTTCCTTTCAGCCCGGCACAGACATGAGATCTCTTGCCATTGTCTATAAAACGCCAGCTCAGCGTATGAGGCTGAACGGAGTTATTCATCCCTGCTTAGGCCCCGCCCCTTCTTTCACGCCATCTAACTCTCTCTCTCTCTCTCGTTTCACACACGCAAACGCACCTCTCTCTCTCTCTCTCTCTCTCTCTCTCTCTCTCTCTCTTCTGTGTGTGCATAGCAGTCTCGTTGCCACCACAGGCCAGATGAGACGAAGCTGCCCCCTTGTTTTTTGTGGGCCCGTTGGGTACTGGCCCAGCACAGCCTTTGTCCTGCTGAGTAAAACTAATGGTGCACGTTGAAAGCTCAGGGGGAAAAGAAAGGCATGCAAAGACATGCCTTCACTGGTTTCCATCCCAGAGACAACCTGAGTTGATGCCATGAGGTGATTTTTAATTGTTTTCCCCCCACACGGGCAGGGATCAGGTTTTATGTGCTTAATTGAACCGCGCTATAAACCCCATTGGCTTCCTGGAACATTCCTCGTCTGATCGCCTGAAACACAAGCAGGGGTTCTGGTCACTCCGTAATTGCTCAGATTCGGGTGACATGGATGTCCATGAGAAACCCACAGCGCCAGAACCACTAGGCTGCTCCCCTGCTCACCTAGGTGGGTGATTGTGTGATTGTTTCTAGAAGCTCACTTCCCTCTTTGATTTGTGTTTGTTTCACAGCTGGTCGGACAGTTTATTGCACGCGCTGTGAAAGATGAGATCCTGTCCAAGAGTTACATCGAGGGCTACAAAGGCAAGGTTGACTGTGAACATGCAAGGTGTGTTGTTGTCACTCGCTGTTGACACAAGCTGTATTCTTACAGTTATCATTATCGGGTTTCTCCATGGGGGGCCTCAGGAACGGTTCCATTAGTGATGGGAGGTCCAGAGCACGCCCTGGAGTTCTGCCATGTGCAGCAAGAGATTAGGAATCGGCAATATAAAAGGATACATTATCTCAGTGGTCACACAGTTCACCTTCCACTGATACATACTTGTAGATTCAAGACCACGTTCAACCCATTGAACCGTGTACATGGTTACATTAAGTCATTCACTTGTAACAAAGGCCTAATTTGGCTTTACATTTTTCTTTGTTCACTGTTCTCTGTTCAAGTTCTGATTGACAGGTGCTCCCTCTAGTGACCATAGTCAGTAGAGGGCCTCCATAGTTTAGTTCATAGTGATAATTCATAGTTCATAGTCATAGTTCAGTCATAGTTCATAGTCAGTAGAGGGCCTCCATAGTTTAGTTCATAGTGATAATTCATAGTTCATAGTCATAGTTCATAGTCAGTAGAGGGCCTCCATAGTTTAGTTCATAGTGATAATTCATAGTTCATAGTCATAGTCATAGTCAGTAGTAGAGTTCATAGTCAGTAGAGGGCCTCCATAGTTTAGTTCATAGTGATAATTCATAGTTCATAGTCATAGTTCATAGTCATAGTTCATAGTCAGTAGAGGGCCTCCATGGTGCAGTTCAGGTTCATTCTTAAAGAAGGATGAAGCTGTAACTTGGTGAGACGAGGGTCATTAACTCCTGACGGCGTCGTCCCTCCCTCCCCCCCTCCCCCCCCCCCCCCCCCCCCCCCCCCCCTCCCTCCCTCCCTCCCTCCCTCCCTCCCCCAGGATGTGGGCTACCAGCACGGTAAGACGGTGTTTGACGTGTGGCAGCGCAGCGGGGTGGTGGACAGCATGCTGAAGGACCGCCACCAGGAGGAGTTCCACAAGACCAAGAGCGGCAAC
>OMKI01048157.1:0-12500 GCA_900302315.1 Phycis blennoides
ATAAGGAGGGGGGGGGGGGGGGGGGGGCGGCAGCGGGGGGGGGGGGGGCAAACACAGATAAGCAGCGACTGATAGGCTAATTGGTCCGTCCGCAGAGTACACCGCCGCCCGCCACCGCGCACTCCTGTCACTTCACAGACACGCGGCGATAAGAGAGCGTATTTTCATTTCCTGGACGCTGCCTATACCCTGGGCCGCCGTTCCCAGCTGTTCCCAGTTGTTCCCCGGCAGACGCGGCAGCCAAGAAGGCAACCGGCTAGCTCACTGGGCGCGAGACGTACCGACGGAGACCGTGAGCCAGCCCAGAGAGAGAGAGAGAGAGAGAGAGAGAGAGAGAGAGAGAGAGAGAGAGAGAGAGAGAGAGAGAACAGCACACTCCTGTACGGTACTCGAGGAGAAAGCAAGCCCATCAGAACGTATGGGAATAATTACAGCTGCACAGCCGGGAGTGTGATATCCATTAGCATAACGATGATCAGCGTGGGGCTGTAGGGGGTGGGGCTAAGGGGGCCGGCTACGAGTGGCTGTTCAGGCGTGACCGAGTGTTTACATAACCTGCTGGTTGATTCTGCTCCTGCAGCGCCCAACCACCGAGGCCACGCATATGCATGTTTACCGTCCCCATGTATATTATACACACACACACACACACAGACGCACACACACGTGCGCAGCATCACTAAGGCACACATCCAAGGACATCCAGTCCGCGCGCCGCCTGACACTGGGAAAATAAGGCGTTAGTGGAGGGGAAATCTCTTTCAGCCACAATACCGTGGCGTGCTGCAGAGCTATAATCTAAATTAAAATGAATGTTTCTGCCACACACTACACACGCGCGTCCATTAGCCTCTGAAATGGCCGACAACTGTATATTAGGAACATCTCCTCTAATTAGTTTTGCAAGTATGACCTTTATGAGGGTAAATATTACCCATAGTGTGTGGTTGTTTTGTTTCAATTAAGGGTAATCACATATTGTATTATATATATATATATATATATATATATATATATATATATATATATAGATATAGATATACGCACACATATACTGCAATTACAAATCCATGCACGTTGTTACTTACCAGTTTACGTTGACACCAGTTGCAGACGCCACAGAGAGCGATGAGCCAAACAGCACAGACTGTCAGCGCAACAGACACCAGTAAGACACTGAGAGACACTGAGCCTGAGAGAGAGAGAGGGAGAGAGAGAGAGAGAGAGAGAGAGAGAGAGAGAGAGAGCAAGACACACACGAACAGTGAGATTACTATAATGAAAAGCAATTGGCTGTTCATCATACATTTAATTAAATTAAATGCAGACATACAGGTGTTTGTTTGTTTTTTGTTTAACGATGCATAACATAAGGACATTCACAATGTGCTTCATAACTTTTTTACTCTACTATGATGATGAAAACCAGCACAGTACAAGTATTAAGACTACATGTTGGCAAATGAGTTAGCTGTAATATTGATTATTATTGAGATGGATGCATCAAATCATTGAAGACAAAGACTATCTCTGAAAGAGCATTCAGTCTACCTGTGGAAGAGCATTCAGAGTCCATTTCGCAAAGTGCATTCAGAGTCTAAGAGCATTCAGAGTATATTAATGAAGAGCATTCAGAGTCTGAAAGAGCATTCAGCATCCATCTCTGGAAGAGCATTCAGAGTCTAACAGCATTCAGAGTATAGTGATCAAGAGCATTCAGAGTCTATCTCTGAAAGAGCAATCAGAGTCTGAGAGCATTCTGATTATATCAATGAAGAGCATTCAGAGTCTATCTGGAAGAGCATTCAGTGTCCATCTCTGAAAGAGTATTTAAAGAATATCTATGGATACTATGGCAGCAAGATTTAGGTGACATTTACGTAATTGGAGCAATCGGTATTTGACTAGAGTGTGAATGAGAGTAAGCTCACTGCTTACTTTGAGAGCAGATCAACTCCTATTGCCAGGAAAAAGGGTCAAATGACACTACACCGTAGGGCTCCATGTCTCCCATGTAGCTCACGTAGCTCAGGGTGATGGACCCACTTTCTTTCCTGTCCGCTACACGACTGACCTCTGGACGGATTTCAGCTTGACCGCGTGTCGGACCTTCAGATGCAGGACCGAGACAGCAACCACCGCTCGGTGGTAGACCCGAGCAGTACCCGCTCAGAACTTATTATACTTCAGCTTAAAACTGTCCTCCCTCGAGTCTCCAGAACATGACATATTTTTGGCCGCGCTTCGCTTGCAAATTATATATTTCAGGTGTTTTCCTTAATGAGTTCCCCCCCCCCCCCTCCTGGTGTACACCAGACTTCTACATTTAGAGCCACCAAACAGAGAGAGTGGATTAGCGAAGTCATTATAATCCCCCCTACAGAGCCACCGCGTTAGTTTCCCACTACACACTATCTACACACCATGTAAGCTATATTTTAATACTCCCTCTCTTATCACTGGACAGTTTCTCAGGGTTTAGTCAAATGCAGCGTAGGCAATAATGTGTTGGACTGCTGTAAATGTTAATGAAGTCATGTGAGCTGATAAAAAAAAAAAGAAAACTGGATCTGTAATTCAAGTATAGAAATGACTGATTAAATATCCAATTGTGGTCGAGAGAATTCAATCACCTGGAAGGGCGTCTCTCGACGTCTCTCTCTCCGGGGTTCATTTAAAGTTGGGAACCAAAACAATACAACAATCCCTGCTGCTGGCGAACAGGAGAAGAGATTGACCGGCTCAACGTGGAAGCCCTTTCCATGAGCCTCCAAGCACGTCCATTAGATGATTCCTCCAATATATTCTATCCAATTAGCGGTGTGAATACTTCCAATAATTAATGAAGCAGCTCGTATCCCGGGGCCTCATCAAACACACGCCCGTTAAAACAATCAGGATGCAAATCCCTTCAGGCCAGCGCCGCTGGAGCGCTGGACCAGTAGTCATAACATTGACATGGCTTTAGAAAACATTTGAGTTAAGAGATAATTGGTCTCCAGCTCAACTAATGCCATCATGTCAATTCAACACAAAAGGCAACAGGATGGGCCGCAATTAACGAGCTAAAGATCTGAGATCGCCCGAAGGTAAAGGAAGTGAATGATGGATGAATGACTGAATGGTTTCGGGACTCGGGAGGAAACGCGTGCACACATAGTCTGGCGGCGGCATAGCTCAGCGGGTAGAGCGGGTCGTCCACTAACCGGAGGGTTGGCGGTTCGATCCCCACCTCCAACTGTCCACATATTGCACCCCACAAATGTACTGACTGTAAGTCGCTTTGGACAAAAGCATGTGATAAATGTAATGTAGGCTACAGGTGGGGCCTTGTGTCTTACCTCAGGATCATATTTCTAATCATGTTGTTCACATTAACCCTTGTATGGTGTCCTGGTCTGTGGGACCCGTTAAAATTTTATTCACATAAATATCAGTTGAGTATTTTAACATCAAATTGTTTGATTGTGATGAATTAAAATCCCAAAATGCAGTGTGTCCACCAGACCCACAAACACTGGCTGAATAGCAAAAACATGTTTTCAGTTACATTCAGTTACATGTTTTCAAACAAGTATTCAGTTACATTCAGTTACATGTTTTCAAACAAGTATTCAGTTACATTGCCATTGTAAAATTATTTTATAGTGTTTCACAATGTCCTAAGGAATGCTATATTCTTTCTAAATTCAATTCACTTCGAGTCTCTGAAAGTAAAACTGATCTTTCGTCGTATTTGGGAAAAGCATGCATGCCATAAAGCACTGATTTGGTGGGAGAAAATCTGATGAAAGCCACGACAAATTCACAAACCAGTCTCAGCTGTGTGTTCCCTTTTGCAATTAGACGTATTTGGCATCTGTCGGGCGGAAATTGGCCAGTTGCCTAAAAACAGGACAGTTCGTTTGAATTGTTTGTTGACAATATCTTTTGTCATTTCACCACATAAGTTGTCTTTCCTCCTCGGGCAAAGAGCACTATCTGCACCCGAAGCTCGTCCAATGTCAAAAATACACATTTGGTATTTTAAATTGTATTACCGCACATCCTCGGTAGGACTGTTAAACACAACCCTCCCCCCCCCCCCCCCATTTTGACAGTGGCAACCCTGAACCGCGCGACTTCCTGCGTTTATTTACAGAGCCGAGGCTGGCGGCAGCCCCCCGGTCTCCCGTTACTAGTGCAGGATGTGGATGATCCCCTGGGCTATGGAAGGGCCTGATAAATGGGAACCATGCTGGCTCCTTTCCACGGACGCTGCCCCACTGCGCGGTGCCGGGGGTCCCACTGGGCGACTCCCGCGGCGCCAACCATAAACAAGAGAGTCACACAGCTTGAGGCCGTCGCTCCAACCCTCCCCCTGCTGCAACACGTGGCCTCTTTATCAAGCGCTCAGACGCTGGCCATATTGGAGTGTGGGTTTCAGAAAATATTACCTGTACCAGGATGGATGCGCTTCCATTGTAAAGAGAGAAACGTGGGCAGATATGTATCAGTGTATACACACACACACACACACACACACACACACACACACACAAAGGTGGAGCATTCGAATAGAAGAAAATGCTCCTCAATTATTATTCCTGTCCTATATCTCCTCGTTCCCAGTTTCCCGATTGATGCACTGTTATATTCACTCACGAGGTAATTGCATAATTTATTACTGAAATGATCGAAACTGTTCAACTGAGAAGCTGCCTCCTGCTGGCCCTGTCTATCCGTCTCCTCCACATCTGCAGGTCCAGTGCCTCGCTCTCCCTCCATGTTCTCAGTCTGATGCTCCGCTGCCCAGCCAATGTACAGTCGTGATGTATTCGTCACATGCAATGAATACTAAATTGTCTCAAACTATAATTAGGAGATAGCCGTTAATTGTATGATGGAAAAGGAGGGTTATCCCAAGCTGAATTAATGGTATATTCTGAACCTATAGACACTGTATGGACAGGGTGGAATATTGTACAGCTATTGTACAACCTACATTAATATCATCTTGGGGTTGTTACGCAGATCTTGATAATTGCTAATTGATCATTGTTATCTCGTTGATGACAACGGCGATAATTAATGTTTCACAACATGAAGCCACGGGATGAAATATTGAACAGATCCGAGTAGAGGACTGCAGCTCCAACTCTTACTGTGATATTCAATATGATAGTTTTACGTTACGTAACACTTATGCAAGTTTGCAATATAGGTCACTATCACCTCATTGGACTGACAAATGCTAACACGGCCAGCCGTTCATGTCCATGACACCCCGACGTGTTGAAGCCACGTGGTCCGAAAGAACCGGACCTCTGACCCTGTGTACAAAATGCTTTCAGGTTTTTTTCCCCATCATCCTGGGCTGTTGTACATGTCCCGTCAGTTCAGGAGGGGGTGTGGCCTCATCAGAAGGCATCCTATCAGACAATGAGAGGCCATGCATGCAACAGCATGCGCTCCGCCTTACCTGGAGCCTTTGTAATCTCCCGCGGGAACACCTGGAAGGACACACTTTTGAACGTGCACACATGTGCTGAGGGAGGGCGGGGTGATTCATCAGGGGTGGGGGGCGGGCACCGCGGAAAGGTCCGGTACCAAAGAACTTTCTTTGTCCCGTGGGGAGACGATGACACCCGGGGTTCCAGGTTCGTTCGGACGGACGGAAAAGGCCTGGGAGCGAGCGAACGGTATGGATAGCTTGGATACGGATCCTGAATCAAAATCTACACGAGCAAAGTTGGTAGGCGGGGTCTTTCAGCTACACGGAGCACCATCATCCAGGGGCCGTTGACCGATCCAGCTCAGTGGTAGCACGAGAACAGAACGTCTCCTTCTGGAATTATCAGGACCATTTCTTTTTTTTACTATCAATTGGAAAGCTGGAAAGACACATGGGCCAAAGCAAACCGAGCAAATGGGTGATTCAGTAGATTACATGCCCAGATGCATTGCGCTCACTGCCTGTCACACTGATGCTATTTAAGGCTGTTTAAGTGTGATTACTGCAATCTCACCATATTCGCACGCTCACTTATTATTATCTTTTTCCCTTGATAATTAATTCCGCAGCCAATGCGGTGGCGACATCATGGCCGCCCCGGCCCGGTGACATCACCGGGGTCTGTGTGCTGGACGCGTTGCCCCTCCGGTCCACTGGGTCACTGGACACCGCAGTGTTACCCCGGCTCCTCCTGGGCATTATCATTATTATTATTGTTGTCTTATTATCCTCTCATTATCATCACAATATGATGACAAGTCATCGATGATGATGATATTATTATTATCGTTATTATTATTGTTTTATTTATCGTCTAGAACGAAATTATTTCAAAATTCATTCCACCGTGAAACAGCCTGGCTTTATCAGGGTTGCAGCAGGTTGGCCAAAAAATGTCCAAAAATACATTTTGTGATGACAGTATTCTGCGTCCGGTATTCAGGGCACAAGCCTCGACATAAAAAAGGACCAGAAGTTGGGTCGTCATGTCCTAAATTCACCATGCGCAGCAGAACTGACATTTCATCTTGCAACACTGTTAGTGGTCTGAAGATGATCTTGTGGGCATTCTGGGGGTGGTGGTGGTGGGGGGGGGGGGAGACCATGATGCCTCACATCGCCGCCTCCCGTTCCCGGCACGGGGCTCATGCTATCATTTATTTGAGTGGCAGGTGTGTTTATTCAGCCACGACATCTGAATCCTGCGGATGCAGTCAAGGCCATTATAGCGTGTTCCTGCAGGAACCGTGATCGGTTCTCCATAATGAGGAGAACCCACAGGTCCGCCGCGAGACAGTGAGAGGTCCCAGTGGACACCCGCTCAGAGATGTGAAACAAATATCAGGAACAACCAGTGATGGAACCAGGGCGGGTATAGGTACATTATGTCATATTTCTGCATTACTATTAATATCAATGCAATTAATAGTATTATTCATTAAAAGGGTAAAGGGGCATTTAACAGATGCTTTTGTGGGGTTTGACATGTTGACAGTTGGAGGAGGGGGATCAAGGGGATCGAACCACCAACCCTGCGGTTAGTGGATGACCCGCTCTGTCCACCCGCTCTACCCACTGAGCTACTGCTGCCCATTATTTGGTGAGGTTGCGTGCCATAGCCCCTTCACCCCCTAACTTCTGGGGAAACACAGTTATCTGGGGTAAAAGTAAGTTATTGATATGAGATTTCATTTTCGACCCGGCTCACTGCGATGTGCTGCTCTGACAAGAGGCTCGCGCCACCAAGCTAACGTGCCACACTTCCCACAATAGACTTTAGTGGGCCGGGTCATTTATTTATTCATATTTGTTCATCGGTCAGAGGGAACGTGATCCGTCATCCGTGATCGAGTGTTTGTCATACATTGATAATGTATTTTTACTATTTAAAATGGGTCAAATCGTATTTCGCTATCGAACTGCAGGCAACACAATGATACACTGACTTTCTGATGGAATACATGGGCTACATCTCGGTACTGGTTTTGAAGGAAAAGGTCTGTGATAGTTTCCACCAACGTACACACAAGAAAAGTTATTTTAAAATGTATTATATACAGTCTATGTTAAGTCAGTGTAACCTGTATCACATCCAGTCTATGTTAGGTCGGTGTAACCTGTATCATATCCAGTCTATGTTAAGTCAGTGTAACCTGTATCACATCCAGTCTATGTTAGGTCGGTGTAACCTGTATCATATCCAGTCTATGTTAAGTCAGTGTAACCTGTATCATATCCAGTCTATGTTAAGTCAGTGTAACCTGTATCTATATACAGTCTATGTTAAGTCAGTGTAACCTGTATCATATCCAGTCTATGTTAAGTCGGTGTAACCTGTATCATATCCAGTCTATGTTAAGTCAGTGTAACCTGTATCATATCCAGTCTATGTTAAGTCGGTGTAACCTGTATCATATCCAGTCTATGTTAAGTCAGTGTAACCTGTATCATATCCAGTCTATGTTAAGTCAGTGTAACCTGTATCATATCCAGTCTATGTTAAGTCAGTGTAACCTGTATCATATCCAGTCTATGTTAAGTCAGTGTAACCTGTATCATATCCAGTCTATGTTAAGTCAGTGTAACCTGTATCATATCCAGTCTATGTTAAGTCAGTGTAACCTGTATCATATCCAGTCTATGTGCATCACACCCGCACCAGTGCTGCACTGGCCACGCAGCTTTTTTTACCTGCTTGAGCTAGCGGTATAAACTAGTAAATGGTGATTTTAATGCATTGGAAATTAAAATCACCCTTTAGTTCCCTGCTTCACGCTGCTGTAATTCAGCGATGAAATACATTGCTGATGTCAGCTACGCCATAGGTGGAATACAATTATGTGGTAACAGTTACCACAACGTTCTACATGCTTATGATGTTATTTTTAGTGTGATTATTTTGACCACGGATAACAGCGCTGGGCTATAACATTATCTACAGCTGTTTGGGGGCGTTGACTCATCTAAGTTAGCAATTTAACGTTACTTGCAGCTATTTCATTCAGAATGAGATGACGTAACGTGACTAAATGTGACTAAAGGCAATGTCAACAAAACCTTCAACACGATAACTCCTCCGTGAAGATGACTTCACGTCACGTACCGAGATTTAATACGTAACGGTGGTGAAGATAAAAGCTCCCCTGTTCCCAAGCTACTTCACGACATCATCAAACTACATCTCCCGTTATTGCTTTGATTGAGGGACTCCTGGTTGAAGAAATTATATATATATATATATTACATAATATACCTTCAGGGCTGATGTGTTAAACCTCCATGGAAAGAAGCACACAAAATAATGGCTGTAGTGATAATGGCAATGTAGCCCCCTGGTTACATTGCACCTCATCAATAATGCAACACATCGACAGGTCTACATGGATGTGGGTGCTTGTTAATTGGTGTGTTGGGTTTGTACATGGAATACGACTTCAGCGAAAAAGAGGATGGGTGATAAAAAAAAAATGTTTTCCTTCTCTCTTTCATGAAAATTCTTCATTGATTATACCGTGTAAATCTACAATAGTCACAGCCTCCTCTTCCTGACCTTGGTCTTGAAAACATGTGTTCTTGAAAACATGAACATTCTTCCATCACAACTGCAGGATACCAAAGGGCTAGCTTAGCATGGCCCAAGACCTTAGAGTGTTGGTTTTATCTGTGTAGAATGCATTCAGTGACTGTGTGGGTTTTCTGTGGGATCACTTTGTGATTGGTTTAGGGGGCTCATTTTGTTTATAATTGACTTGGATTGCCTCTTATTTTGGTAAGCTTCTCTGCTGCTGTAGCTAAGACTCGAGGGATGTAAATAGAGCAGAAAAGGGCGAAAGAGAGTTTTCCCTTGAATTCCCTTGCATTTCCCACACCAGTGATTGAGTGATTGACAGGCAAGATGGGATGAGATGCCCTGATTGGTCAGGCTGAGAGAGGTTCACCAGTTAATACCATTCTAACACAATTTCCGTTGAGCCGTGTCGGCACATGAACAGTTCATCTCGCAACACCAAAAATGCGACCGAGCGACATCGGAAACAAGGGAAATGGATATCACTCCCTCGGAAGTCGTGCGGTTCCCCTCGCTAGAAGCAGCGCGTTCCAGGCATTGCGATGGGACATGATGACGACTGGCAGTGAGCTTCGGTCAGAGAGGAGCCGGCAGCCATCGAGGCTCTGAGCCGTACAGCGGCGGGCACAGTCAAGTCGACACAGACACACTCATAACTCATTTCACTCACTAATAGCTGACAGATGGCTGTGCCATTTCTAACAAATTACACCCAAATAATAGCTCTTAAATCTTATGGCAACATTTTCTGGTCAGTTTGTTTTTTGTTTTTTTTGCTAGCAAAAAAAATGTCAAGCCGCGGTTCGGCGAGGCGAACGGTTTCTATCGTGCTTTCTTGCGATGGTTTCACACGAATTGAACTTGACGTATTCAAACAAAAGTATCGTCTTGTTTTTGATCCGCGCTGTTCAGTCTGGACGTGTTGCGATCTCAGTGGAGGGACCCCCGTACGTAGGACGACACGCTAGACTGACCGGCTGGGAACGACCGTATGCGCTACCAAACAATTACTGAATTGGCATTCTCCGAGAGAGACCATTACGTTGGAAGCGTAAAAATATAAACTAAGTGCTCCTTAAAGTATGTGCTGACAAACTCTGTAGGATGTGATCTATATGGGGCCATGGACAGAAAAAAACATGCCCTTGAAGAAAGGGCCAATAAAAACTGACCCAGGGAGACACTGCCAACAAATGATTGGACTTCAGTCATCATTACTTAAGTGAATGCCCCACACAACCACTTATGTAACATATTTAGCCCTGTTGGCAGGCTACATTAGTTAAATTGCCCCTGAACAAATGGCCAAGAGTTATTCTTGACCTTGACTTAATGCCGATAGCCCAAGCTTGTCATGCAGGGCTGTACATCACCGACTATATGATGGGGTTCTTCTAAAGTCCCACCTCAATTAAATTCTGGGTTTGTGCTCTATTAGTAGAGCAGTTGCTGGGTTTGTGCTCTATTAGGAGAGCAGTTGCTGGGTTTGTGCTCTATTAGGACAGCAGTTGCTGGGTTTGTGCTCTATTAGGACAGCAGTTGCTGGGTTTGTGCTCTATTAGGACAGCAGTTGCTGGGTTTGTGCTCTATTAGGACAGCAGTTGCTGGGTTTGTGCTCTATTAGGACAGCAGTTGCTGGGTTTGTGCTCTATTAGGACAGCAGTTGCTGGGTTTGTGCTCTATTAGGACAGCAGTTGCTGGGTTTGTGCTCTATTAGGACAGCAGTTGCTGGGTTTGTGCTCTATTAGGACAGCAGTTGCTGGGTTTGTGCTCTATTAGTACAGCAGTTGCTGGGTTTGTGCTCTATTAGGACAGCAGTTGCTGGGTTTGTGCTCTATTAGGAGAGCAGTTGCTGGGTTTGTGCTCTATTAGTAGAGCAGTTGCTTGCTGGGTTTGGGGAGGAAAGGGATTTCTGATACCAGTCAGAGATGAGCAATAGAAATCTCTAAAATAAACTCTGGCTCGCTGCCCATTATCTAATACAACCAAAGGTAACCTTCCGCAAAACGTAGCCATCGTATTTGCATTGTTCTATTGCCAAAACCCAAAAAATGGAGGCTTGAAGTAAAAAGAATTACCCTTTAAAGAGCAACTTGCAGGTTGGCATTCCCCTGCTAATTCATGTGGAGAAGGTTTGCAGCAAATGGACTGTACAAATAAATACTAACAAAGAAACCTTACTCCACTCGACTTTGTGACGCCGCGCGCGTAACAAGAAGGTCACGTGAACTTAACTTACGTGAACCGTAATGGAGGTGAGACAGACACTGGCTCTGGAGCGGACGGCCCTTGTTCCTGCAGTTGCCAACCGGATCCTGAGGCTGTGGACCGTCGCTTCTGTCTGGCTTCCCATCAACGGCCTGAACCCTCAGCCCTGCGGTCTCCCTCCTACCGACCGCTGTGGCGTGGGCCTCACCGAGAGACGGCCGCTGAAGGTGGCCTTTTGGTCTGCGACTGTGGATGTTGCTGCACTACAAAAACCAGTGCAGCTGGTTATATTATTTATAAATATTTTTTTCTAATTATTATTATTTCTTTTTTAACAGCCTGCCTGCCCCACACATTTATTAACTGGGGCTGTCAACATGAAAGTTGCTCTTTAAGTCAGCTCTGCACAATAGAAATGTTTTTAAATGGTTTCGACGATGCTATTTCAGTCAAGTTTTGGATAACAGTTAAACAGTAAATTCAACAAAAGTAGCGACAGCATTGCCAATTCCTGTCAATCTAAGCTCATTTGCATTCTAAACATAGTTTCTATGTTTTTTTTCACACCCACACACACACACGCACGCACACACACACACGCACGCACACACACACACACACACACCATTTTTATACCTCTGCTATCCTATGCAGACGTTTTTTTTTCCCACACACACACACACACACCACACACACCCACACACACCCACAGACACACCACACACACCCACACACACACACACACACACACACACACACCGTTTTTATACCTCTGCTCTCCTGTGCAGTAGCAGTAGACACAAAGAGCTGCAGCATGCTGTTAAACACACACACACACACACATACACACACACACACACGCACACACACGTTTCATGTGTTCATGTTGAGGGCCTGAAGGCACACAGTTGTCATGTGTGATTCATCAGCGGTCACTTCCACATCAGCTGCTCTCTTCAGAAACCATCCACTTGCCTGTCCTCGCCATGGACAGGGACACAAGCGGTGGGACGTCTGAAGCAACACTGAAGGCTTTCGGCGGCAGCCAAGGCCGTCTCTGGCGCTAGGCAGCCCACCGTGCGGTGAACCACATCAGCAGGACTATTCAGCAAGCGGATAGGCCTGCTACGAGGAGCTTATGCCTGTGAGCACAGTCTTGTGTGAACACACAGAACACAGAATCGTGTTATTCATCTACTTCATGTTATTCCACCTTTATGAATGTATTTC
>OMKI01048159.1:15019-23708 GCA_900302315.1 Phycis blennoides
GTCTGCATGGACGTATTCGTTGTCATGGATATACTCCAGCACTTCCATCTATAAAGGGAGGACACACACGCACACGTACATACCACAAAGATATCTAATGAATAAAAAGCAACTAGCTCCACAATGGCTTCAAAGCGTTGCCGGCCCAAGAATTCGGTCGCGCATGTTTCATGGCTAAACAACACATTCAAAGAGATATAGCCTCGGATGTCTCTTCCTCGAGACAAGGGGTCATGTCTTGATCAAGAACCCTTTGCTCTTCGTCTATAGTTCCCCCAGCACTTGGCAGAGAGCTAGCTTGGCCTTAGACTTAAAGGAGAAAAAAAAAAAAAAAAAAAACATAAAGGAAAAATAGGCCATCACCCTTGCCCTCTCTGTTGGAAATCACCACTCAATGGACATCAAAGAGTTTGACAATAACACACTCCAAGGCACTTTTCATCTCACCAGCCTTTGACCCATCTGGAGCACGGTGCTCCTCTTCAGTTGACCCCCGTTGCGTTCGCACACCTTCTGGAGGTCGCTGCCCAGCCGGTCCATGGCCATGAAGCGGTACCTGAGGGTTTCCACGCAGAGGCGTCAACAGGGAGAGCACACGTCGTCGTCTTCTTCTCCTTTAGCGGCGGCGGATGTAACTTCCGTGGTCGTATAATCGCGGTGGATGAGTGGAGATTGTTTAACGGCGAGAAGCCTTGAGTTAGCGTGTCATGTAATGTTTAGAATTCCAATATGTGCTGTCGACTGTCTGGCGTCTTGGGCACCACAGCCGGAGATGCTTGTCGTTGAATCGACTCAAAAGAACGGGTCAGAACACAGATCACACCGCAAGATCATTCATCAGATAATTTCTTCATATCAAAGTCTTAATCATTAACTTGATAGTCTCACGTCCAACTCAATGTCTCCATTATTTGATCATGTTGCAATTTGATTCAGCCCATATCCCCAAGGACATGATACGTGTAGAATGAGTGCAGAGAAGGCCGTACCTGAGTCCATTGTGTTCAGCCAGCCCTGCTCCCCAGTACGTTGGTATGGCCAGGAAACTCATCTTCCTGCTTGTTGTCCAACGCTGTACTTTATAAAAAAAAACAACAACACAACAGGAGCAGGATTTTAATACCTGGAGACATTTGTGTGTACTAGATTAACGTGTCGCGAGGGCCTTTAAATTCATCAGCCTAAAAAAAAAAATATAGATATGAATTTCCATACAGCCGTCATACCGTGACCATGAATATATTCAACGTGTATGTGCGCAACTCAAATTGGTTGTTTCAAGTGTAATAAGGTGTTTCAAACTTTTGCCACCTATGATGGATCTCTCCCGGTTCACCCTGGGGAGGGATACGGTCCAAATGCTAGCACAAGCATATCAATCACTCAGGGACACACACACACACACACACACACACACACACACAGCAAGAGAGGTGAGCCTGGCTTGCTTCGTGATGGCGGCCGACTGGACTGGCTCTCCACCAGGGTGGCAGGTGGTCATGGGCCCAGCGGAGGTCTGGGCATCATTACGTGCGAGTGGCCTCTCTCTCTCTCGCTCTCTCTCTCTCTCTCTCTCTCTCTCGCTCCGTCTCGCTCTCCAGAAAACAGTGTTGTGTAAAAGCCCAGGCAGGCTCGCACACAGAGAGAGACACAGAGAAGGAGGATGGGGAAGGAGCGGCGGGGGGGGGGGGGGGGGGGGGGGGGGCGGTGCTACTCACTGATCTCCGCCTTGGCTGCCCTCTGGTAGAACTTGAGCTCGGAGAACAGGGGGCCGTTCTCATGGTACTCCTGTGTGGAGGAAGGCAAGGAGTCGTATTGATCCCTATTGGTCGGTGTGTTTACTCTTGCAATCACCAGCCAAACCTAAAGGGACGACAGATGGTGTCTGTCAGACCCACCCGCCCCGGCGGAGCCTTCGCCGGGTGCATGCGCGCGCGTGAGGCGACGTCCGCGGCCGTTGCGCAGTTTGAGATCGAGACCGCGCGTGCCGTGACCCCGCGCGTCACGCGATCCGACCACATTTACGCCGCCAGGGAAAGTTTCTTTCCGCCGACGCAGAGACGCTGTTTTTTTTTTGCATCGTAGACTTGGATGTACGAGCGCAGCCACTAAATCAGGCCCGAAACTCCCGGCCAAAGCGTGTCACCGAAACATCGGGGCGGCTGCATGCGTACGATCCCATAAAACAAGTCTGCCATTCCAACATCTGGGACAAAAGGCACGCCACACGTGGCATTTCACGTGAACACACTGAATGATTTTGTCAGGCAGGTAAAAACACAAACGGTTTTACCGTCAAACCGAGAAGAAAAACAGCTGTTTGTGACATCACACGGTTGCTTTCTTCCAAGGGTTCTTTGTTGAACCAAATGGTCAAACACTCACTGCGATCTCATCAGAGGCCCAAACATGGGTAATAGTCAAGAGATAAGGTGTGTGTGTGTGTGTGTGACCTGCGAACGGCTACCCAACCACCTTCCTCTGCATGTATTGATCGTACAATGCTACATCTGCATCTGAAATACTGTATGCAGCAGTATCGTAACATGAATACAAATGTAAATAAAATGTGTATTGTTTCAATATGTTCCCCCTTATAATTACACGTTGATCACTGCATCACAGACATCAGACTTCCATTGGCCTCTGGGGTTATGCCGTTGCCACTTTTGCCTGTCCGTGCCATTGACGCCACATATGAACCCTCAATTTTCAACCCATAATTCACAGAATCTGTTGGCTGGTTTTCTCACATGAGCTGCTATAGAGTGTCAAACAGCAGCTCTCTCAGAGGACTCTGCGTGTGCAGAGTTTGGTGTGCATCAGAGTTTATTAAGAGGGGTTTTTTTTGTTTTTTTTCAGCATTGCTTGATAGCTTTGTTTATAAGTGGCTGCTAAATGACTGAATGCATACAAAAATGTCAACATTTCAAACATACCGAGGCCTAAATCCAACAGTGTTGGCTGGACAAAGACACAGTAGCTATATTTAAATTGAATGTAACCAATGTTTTCCAGTCAAGCCACCTATTGTATTACTGTGCATTTGACAGAGAAGAAAGATAACAATATGTGACAAGTGTGAGATCATAACATATGTGGCTGTAATCCTTCACTGAGCTGGACACTTTAGAAGACACGAAGGATCACAAAAAAAGAGATTAAAGTTTGGATTTACTTTCAGTGGCCATCTCAAAAGATGTTCATGTAAATAAATGTCTGTTAAGTCACTTTCTATCGCCGAATGACAAAGACACCACAATAGTGATTGAGCCCACAGATGAAAGCCCTTGCATTTGCAGTGTTATGAAATTATGACATGTTATGAACCGGTGACGACGTTTGTATCTCTGGGGGAAATGACCGTGTACTACCAAAGTTGTCGCCAAAGAGTGGAAATCCTTGAAATTGCCACTTTAACATTTGGTAACGTTTTCAAATGGGCCTATAGAGGTGTTTGCATTGTTACCTTGACAAGGCATAGTTTAATTAAAAAAAGAAAAAAATCGAACATACCACTTTGATGACAAAACCAGTGTCTTCTGCAACAGCTGAGTCCACATCCTGGGAGGCTAAGAGAGACTGTGATTTAATGATCAGAATAGAAAGGCCTGTATGGCCCAGGCCCATTGCTGAATTGCTAGCTTTCGCACAGAATGTATTGATTGTCACCATGCTTTTCCATAAGATATCCCAGAAATGTATTGTGTACATGTTCTGTATTGTGAAATAAAAGCAATGGAAAGGTTTTTTTTACACGATGTACAAGGATGAGATGTTTGAGGGTTGGATGTTATCAACAGGACAGATCAATATTTCACATTCCCGCTAGTCAAAGTTGCCAAATCAAGAGTTGCAAATGCAGCTTATTGTGGTTTATTTTAGAACACCCCCCGCCCGCAAAAGGAAGGAAGCGAAGCTGTCTGTATGTAGGCCCGCTATGTCTCAGATAGAAGGTTTCGTTTTCGAGTGCCCGGCCGTCTGACTAAAGGGAGACATGGCGTGGTGGGGACAGGAGTCCACCGCGTATCCCTTACCTAGGTAGATCAGCCCAAAGCCACCCTGGCCGATCACTTTGCCCAGCCTCCAGCGCTTGCGCTCGGTGTCGGTCAGCGTGTAACCCTCGGGTAGGGGCTTCGGTAAACCACCCTTGCGTGGCGGCGCCATGAGATGCTCTTTGCAAACTCAAAACTGCTGGAAAAGAGGAACATAGGACTCACGATTGACTTGCTCTGCTTCTTCACAGAGATTTGAGGTCGCTCCACCAACCACACAAACAATACTTGAAATTAAATGAACGGATGAAATGTAGAAATGAACGGACGGGGGAAATTGAATGTATGTAGGTCTGAGCTTCTTGATTATGAGAAACGAAACAGAAATTAAACTTTGTAGCGGGGCCAGCCAAAGAGGAGTTCATAACATAACTAAGGTCTGAAACGATATGGATTACCGTGTTGCTAAGGGCAAAGGTGGCCAAACGACACTCATCACTTAACAACATCGACATAACACATAACTTACCGTCGTTAAAACGTGACTAGTTTCAGAGACCACTAGTAGTCTATGTGTGCTGACTTCCAAACGAAGATCAGGTTTATGACGGGTGAACAACCGCAAACAATACAAGTTTACCGTCATCAAGATGAACAGTAAGCTTACTTTAATTGATTCTTCCTCAGCTGTCAATACTGTATGGCTCGCGAGACATCCATGGTTGTAGTGTGATAACAAACGCCGATCGCTTCCTGTAAGTTTGTCCCTCCCGCTGCTTGATCCTACCAATGGCGAGGGTGAAATAACTGCCATCAGCCAATCCCGGTTTGCTGGTGATTATGGATGACAAAAAGCAACCCAATTGACTCATTTGTCAATAATATAACATAATATAATGAAATATTTATAATATACATTATATTACATACATACAACATACAATATAGACCGCCAAACGAAATTGAATTACTTGTTGGTTCTCAACCACTGGGCCGCGGACCGGTACTACGCTGTGGACTTTTCGCCACCGGCCAGCAGAGATTTAAAAATGAAGCCAAACGAAAATCATATTTTTTATAATGATTATAATTTTTTTTAATTGGTATAATGTTTGTGTTTTACTTAATAAAATGTATATATGTGCTATTATCATTTTAACACTCTATTTGTATTGTGCCTTATTGCATTCAACAGCATAGTGAGCAACTGGGTGTCATTAACTATAGTTGTCCAAATTAAGTAATTCAGTTAATTAAGTGTGCGTTGGGTGCCCTTTTTCGTACAAAGGCCTATATGCATGTTACTATGCAGTTTCTGTTGCATGTGATGCATGTCCCAATATCCATATTTTGTCATCATCTTAAATGGATCAGAGATCAGAGCAACGTTATCGACACCCATCATGTTGGTGGATAGATGAATAGCTAAGAAAACAATGGAAAAGAAACACACTTTGATAGTTTCTTAGATTTGTTTGATAACACTGATTATTACTTGGCACACATGCGATGCTGTTTTATCTGTTTGTGAACTGTGAGACTGTTACTGCCTATAAATAAGTCAGTTTAATGCACCTTTATACTCATAATAATGGACCCACAGTTGTGTAGGTCCATTAGCTGTGTTTACCTGATTTGATGAGGCATATAACGATTGTAAACAATTTTGTTCATAATAATTGCATCGGGCAAATCCCCCCTCAACATCTATCTATACGTTCCTGTTGGTTGGTTTACAGAGTGCCCTCTGTGTGCATTCAGCAACACCTGAGTAGCCATATACCACCTATAATTCAGAACCTGGATCTAACGGTGCCTTCAAATCATGGACCCGGGCCCGGATCCGAATTCCCCTGACCCCAAAGTCCAGTTTGTTTGGTGAGTGTGAACACTGAAGAAGAAGAAGAAGAAGAACGGACCTTTCGGTCTTTATTGGTCATGTGTATCGTACCAGAGGGCAGATCAGCAAGCCGCACCCGAGTCCACCTATAAAGGTGGTTTCGAGTGAGGTTCACGTGTACCCGTGTGCCTGGCTTCAGATGTGAAAACTCACTGTACCGACACACTGAACGTGACGACTATTCTACCTGCGTATGCAGCTATGCAGTGCTGCTATATGTGTGCTGCTCACACACACACCGATCTGATCCTCTTAACTGCAACAGCACTAGCTGATGAAGTAGGAACGCGGGGAGTCGAAGGTCAGCTTCATTGTATGGGCTCGGGATCCTGCTTTTGTACACCGGAGAGCCCAACCACATAAGCGAATGAAGAGTGTGCTCTTCTTCTTATTGGCGGGTCATGAGCCAACTAGCTGCATGTTGCCACCTGCTGCATCGGAGTGTTTATACGCGAGCGTAGAGCGTAGATTTGCGTAGGGTCCGAAGGACGTGTCCCCACTAATATTCAGGTGGAAACGAAAAAGAAAGCGCCTCATGCGGTACACAAAGGGTTAATTTCCCAGTTCGCCTACCAAAATATGCCTGAGACAGATCTGTTTTTTGATTGGCTCAGCTGTCTGTATGCTGTCGATTCAAAGCTGTTGGCTCACTCACTTCACTTGGTCGATTCGAAGATGTCGGGCAAGAAAAGAAAGGTGGACGACATCAGAGGCTATTTCAAGAAACAAAGTGTCAAATTGGAATGGTGCTATACTAAACGTTTTACTGCATATGCATCACATCAGCAGATGATGCATCAAACAAAGTTAAAGTCAGGCGTGCATCAGCTTTGGGTGGTGTCCCCACCAAAGCTCAGACCAAACCTACGCCCTTGTCGTCGGCATTTCTTTGTCAGCCGTCTTTGTGTCAGGGAGCCGATGTGGGGTTTTTCCACTCACTCACGAGTTTGAAGGAAGGTGGAAGCGTTTGAATGTGCCGTATGGGTTCAGTGTGTTGAACGTCAACATTTTGCAGAGTTACTTTCCGGCTTGTCTTTTTTTGTAATCTTTGGCGCGAGAAAAAAAAAATGTCTCGCTATTATTCGCACACACACACACACACATCGCTTGGTAGAAATGTGACAAAGAAATGGCAGAGATGGATGAAAAGAGAGCTGGAGAAGATAGTCAAATGGTCATTTGGGCTGATTGCCTCTGGGCCGATTTCCAACTCACTGTGTCTTCATTTCTCTTCCAGGACAGAGTTTGGGCCAACGTTGCCAAAAGTCTTAACTGTGTGATCGCCATGGTAGATAAGCTCCAGGAACAAGACCACAACAACCGAGAGCCAATCCCTGACCAGCAGCTTGCTGATGTCATCACCTCCCACAATCCAGGTAAAGCAATCACAGGCAAATGTAGTCAATTTGGAATGGCGTTTGAGAATCACCATGCATTAGCTTTGGCTGTACGACGATAATGCAACTCTGCAACTCTGCAGTACATTTGTTAGTCAGTTACGTACTGGTTAAAACTGGTTTTGCATTGGCCTCTTGTCCTTGGGGAAACTACCCTTTAAAACCACAAACGGTTCTTCTCTCTGATTGAGATCTCTCTGATCTGGCTGTGAAGCTGAATCAAGAGACATCAATCACCACACTGTTAGCGTTGCATAAAGGCCAATTGCATTGACAGACAAGAGATGGGTGTTGAATGGGTGGTTTTCCCAGACATCTGACCCTCACTCGAAGACACACATGCATATTGCAGTGCCTTTCATTAGTGACGGGCCGGGGGGGCAATCCCCCACCGCTTCCCATTGAGACCACCATCCTCCAGCCTGAACCACTGACCAGCCAGGGAGCGCTGCCAACTGGCTCATGAGGGAGCTGCATTAGCTTATTACCACAGAGAGAAAGAGACATAGAAAGAGAGAAAAGGCGAGAGAGAGAGACATAGAGAGAATGAGAGAGCTGGGAAAGAGGGACACATGATAGGCAATATGAATTTATTACTAGAGAGACAGTTGGGAGAGAGGCAGAGAGACATAGAGAAAGGGCTGAGAGAGAGAGAGAGAGAGAGAGAGAGAGAGAGAGAGAGAGAGAGAGAGAGAGAGAGAGAGAGAGAGAGCGCAAGAGGGACAATTGATAGAGGGGCATTCATGACCAGAGAGAGCTGGGATAGAGCTGGTAGGAAAAGAGAGCTGATACACGATAGAGTGACATTAGTTTATTACCAGAGAGAGAGCGACAGAGACATGGGGCCACATGATAGAGCGACACTAGTTTGTTACTAGAGAGAGAAATGGGAGAGAGGGACACATGATAGAGCGACATTCATTTATTACCAGAGGGAGAGTGAGCAAGCAGGGAGAGGGATTCATGTTAGAGTGACATTAGGTTATTACCAGAGAGAGAGAGAGAGAGAGAGCGAGAGAGAGAGACGCATGATAGAGCGACATTAGCTTATTACCAGAGGGAGAGTGAGCGAACAGGGAGAGGGATGCATGTTAGAGTGACATTAGGTTATTACCAGAGAGAGAGAGAGAGAGAGACGCATGACAGAGCGACATTAGTTTATTACCAGAGAGCGAGGGAGAGCTGGTAGGGAGACAGAAGGCACATGATGTAGCAGCATTATTTCATCCAGGCCACCAAGGGCCACAGAGAGAGAGAGAGAGAGAGAGAGAGAGAGAGAGAAATGCAGAGACAGAGCAGGGCGAGGGAGCACTATAATAACAGCAATTAAAAAGTAAAACAGCCATGTGCAAGCGTGCGCGTGCACATAGCGTATGCGCTCTGGTCTCGCCTCAGCA
>OMKI01048159.1:33301-54171 GCA_900302315.1 Phycis blennoides
CTCTTTCTCTCTCTCTTCCTTACCGTGCCGTTGCCATCCCATCTTTCTATTGTCTCTCTGTCCTTCCTCCGCTACTGGTCCATGACAGACAGAATGATGGAATAGAATGGTTATCTCTCTCTTCTCCCCCCCCCCCCCCCCGTGTGGTGTTGCGTCTGGCCCGCTGGCGCACGGCTCTGCAGCCGCCTGACCCAGGGGGACGTGGCCCAGGGTGAGGATCCCGAGGCGGGCTCCAGCGAGAGGAAGCCTCCCTCTCGACACTTTTACCCCATAGCCCTGCTGCTTGTTAGCTCCCACCTGCTGGTCGTCTGGCTCATTTTAAGTCTTGTTTTTCTGCTTGCTAAATATCAATAAATCCCTGACAATACCGTACACTGCCTTGCGCCTGTTTTTCTTTTTGGTGATTTATTTTAGATTCATTAATATTTCTATATTCTTAATAAAATAAATACATATTAAATAAATATTTATATATATATTGTTTTATTCTATAATTATATTTGAATAGCGGATTTTCCAGGGAAGTTTATTCCTGGTGTCAATCGACCTTCGTTAGTAAAGGCTTTTTAAGGTATTAAGATCCAGGGCTGTAGTAGGCCTACTCGAGTCCAGACTCAAGACGTTTTTTTGGTCTATGGTCTCGGACTTGCTGGTATTTGGACTTGGACTTGTCTTGGTCTCCGCCACTGGTCTTGCTAAACATGGATTTTGGTCTCGACCGAGTCTAGCTGTCTTTATTATGTTTAGAACACTGGCCACTTGATAACCAATCACACACACTAGTTTATCTTCGCGCGCCCTGCATCTGCGTGCCCTGCTAACCAGTGGTGTAGTGGTCCCTGGAGAAGTGGGTATACTCTCAGTTTTCACCTTTTTTTTTTTTTGATGGTGCGCATCAGGGGGGATTTAAAAGTGGGTATACGCAATGCTGACTGAAAAATAAGTAGGTATACGCCGTATACCGGCGTATGCCCTGGACTACACCACTGCTGCTAACGTAACGTTATTGTCGTTCATTTTCATTGATTCACACACACTGACAAACGAAGATGTCCGCCAATTCTGCCATAATAAAATCTGGTTATATAAATCACTAGGAGTTTCTCAGCACTGCGTTAAAAAAAGAAATTCTGCAAAACAACCATTTCGGAAACCTGTGGGACAGCGTCAAACTTATTAAGACACCTGCAGAGGCATCATACATCGCGGTAAATTAACTGCAGAGCTAGGAGGTGCATAGCCTTATCTATGTGTTAATGTTAACATTAGCTAACATAGCGGATAATAAAGGTAATGTGTTCTTGGACAAATATATAATATATATTTCATGCATAGGCCTACGACTTGTTTTTTCTGTCCTGGACTCGGTCTTGACTCGGACTTGACAAAGGTTGTCTTGACTACAGCCTTATTACGATCTAATAGGCATCGATTGGCTGTGCATCTCTCTCGGTGGTGGGAAATGCCAACCAAATGTTTCATGTTTGTCACAAATTAAACTGTACAGATGAAGCAGTCAGATTCGATGTGAACGTTGTAGAAAGATCTTACAAATCCATGTTCATATTTTCCACTGAAACGTCAACACCGTTGACATGACTACAGTAAACACCAAAAAGGCAACTGATTCATTGATTCATTAAAAATATAATGCTGTCTAGCAGAAATGAAAGTGAAATGCAAAGTAGGCTACTGAACCCAGTTCAAGGGTTTGGAATCTTACATAAATAACCAATATAGAATTATATATGTATTTATATATTTATATATATATATATATATATATATATATATATATATATTTTTTTTTAACATATATTCTATATTTATATGCAGTTCATTCAGTTGTAGCACACCACAACTGCTCTAGTGCCGTCTCTGTGAGTTCTAGTGTGTTTGGTTAGCTAACCATATGGCTTGAATCACAGCTCATTGGCCGTGAGCTGGAAATATATAAATTGACTGAGACAACGTGTCTAACTTCTAGCTCCATCCACTCCCCCTTTAATTCGTACTCATGTATTTACTTCATAAAGGGGTGTTTCACTCTTGAGATTAAGAACATAGAAATGCATGAAAATACCACTAAGACACTAGAAATGTAATATTTTTATAGCCATGGATGATAATACCCTGAACATATAAAGTGAGTAGTTTTGTGTTAAACTATTAAAATGAAAAAATTTGAAATATAACATTTAACAAACTGGCTATAACACCTGTTTCAATAAACATGCTGATGTACTTACAGCACATGTAGCATTGCCACAAGAGCATTGTTGTCAGTGAAAAGCCCCTTGAAAAAACTTCATCATTTCAAAAAAATGTCTCATCTTTGTTTTGCTCATGTTTGTCTTTTTTTTGTCCCCCCCCCCTTCCTCTCTCATCCCTCTCATTTTTTTCCACTATCCCTTTATTTGATTCATCAGAGAGGGCTGTCGGATAGAGAACGTACAAAAGAATGTTAGGTGCAGGAAGTATGCCTTCAACATGCTGCAGCTGATGACATTCCCCAAGTCCTACCGGCCGCCCGAGGGAACATATGGAAAGGTTGACACCTGAGGAAGGCAGGACCTGTATGGTCAGGGGTGAGGAATGCATCGTGATTGTAAATAAAAGAAAGAAAGAAAAAAAAACTATATTGCCCTCAAAAACTGTGCATTAATAGCTTGATCTCTCAGAGAATTCCACTTTCCGTTCTTTTTAGGTCAATTCATGCTTTTAGGATGTTACAGCTTTTATCCTCTGTGTGTGTGTGTGTGTGTGTGTGTAATGTTATTCTCAAAGACAAGTCATAGATGTAAATAGTTACCTCCCACAGCAATTAACAATGAAGCAATTACAGTATTTTTCTACCATTGACAGTAAGCATATTGTTGTATACTTGATTGCACATTACTCTTATTATTTAGCTAATATTAAATGGAACTTACATACAGTACAATACATATTTCAAATGCCCCTCAATTTCTGGCATGGATTATAATAATTTCAAACACTGCAGTGAATTTAGCCATCATTATATTAAAACAAAAATGTTATTGTTTTCCTAAAACCCAATAATGTAGAAGTATTGCAACATGTTCTCCCTGGATATGGATTGAATGTGAGGCACAGCCCAGGCAAACCACAATGTATTAAGACACTAAGTTGTATAGGACCTCAGATCACTTTTCATACTGCTATAAACATATAAAACATTTTATAATGTATTTTTGTATTCTGAACTGAATTTGATAAATAAAGCATCACCAGACAGAAAATGTGTGTTGAAAATATGTGTATTATATACATTATACATTTCACATTGATTTATTTAATAAAATAATGTTTTGTTTGACATGAATATTGATTTACGAACATTTAATTCTTCTGCATTTAAAAAAACCACTGTAACACTCAACAATAAGGGATTGAAGAATAAGAATTTAGCATTTTATCATGGTCTGGTAACCTTTAGCAAATGGTGTTCATGTTCACTAATAGTGTTATTTATAACTAAGGTAATGGTGCTCATGTTAACTACGGTATTAATGTTTACTTTATTTAATAGGGTTAGAGTCAACACAAGATATATATATATATATATAGTTACATCAAGTACATTCTTATGCTACAAAGCTTATTGTTATTGTTGCATTGTGTGTATGCATTTTACCTTGTGAGGTGTAATAGACATTAATGCCTGAATAAATTCCATAAGCTTATATTGATAAGGTATATGTTATTTGCCTGAGAAGTCATTTCATTTGATGTGAGAACTAAATTAGTGCATCAGCAAATAATGAATGACAAAAGTGACTTTTACATCTAAATGATTTGCTAGTAAGTCCTATAATAAATACACATATACAAAGTATACTATTATCTACTATATATGCAGTCTCATTAGGCAGAAGAACAACGCTATCTTCCTTCAGTTATAATTACATCAGTGTCCTGCATTTTGTGAATTCATGTGTTGCAACAGTTCCATGAGGTTCTGAAGGAACTTTTTGGCAGGTTCTAGAGGGTGTGCCTCACATGGCGGACAGCTGACCTAGGAATTAAGGAGACAAGGTGTATCAGTTCAAGCATCAAGATCTCAACACACTTATTTTGAGGGATTCGTGAACACCCGCTAATCCCTTCAATGGTTTCATATGGCAACCGACTTCAGATAAAAATGCAAACAGGACTTACAGAGCTCATTTCTGGATGTAGTATCTTTTTAAAATGATAAATGATTTGTTCATGGTCCATTAATTGCTCTTCAATTATTATGACCTCCAGTTCATAGATATAACAGAATAAGGACGTATGTTCGCAATTCTCCTAAGAAAGAAAGAAACATCTTTAGATTACAGCTACAAAATTATTCTCAAAACTTGATTTGTATGCAATACCTCTGATCATTAATGTAACATTAGCATTTCTATGGGGTCAAGGTTCCCGTCATTTTCCAATAACAGATGTCAATAATGTTATCTTTATAATTCTAAATACCACAACAAACTACTTCATTTGGGTGCTTAAATGGACTATTGCAAATACACACATTTTTACAAATTCCAAAGTGTCAGCAAAATGGCTGTTCATTTCGGCTGTGATCTAGTCACTACGAATCCAGTACGGATTATAGAGTTCTGTGTTTTATTATGGAATGTGTTATGTCCAAATTTACTGCATACATGCTTGGCAGCTACCAGTATTTTTGAATTAGATCTAAAAAAGTATGCAGTCAAAGGAAGGACATAATGCAGACTCAGATATTTCATGAAACATTTAATTTCAAATGCTTGCTCAGTCAATGCTTCCTGATGTACACGCACACTAATGTTTATCTTTATTTAATATTTAATATATTTATTTTACTTAATAAAATATTGATCTAAAACTTACAGGAATGTCATTAAGCATAGGAGCATAAAGTGAGGCATCAGATTTCTGAAAGAAGTTCACAAAATTACAAAGAAAATATAAACAAAACATTATACACCATTATGAGACAAATTATTTACAAACATTTCTTAATTACAGTGAATCATCCATTGTTTGTTGTTTTCTGTACTTAAACTAAAGGGGCTTTAATTTACCACCAGGTTACCCATCACTTAAGCCATATTAAAGTCTACTATAGGGCTGTACCAACTGATAGGCTGGTCTCATCAATCATGCATCTGGACCCATGATTGACTAGATAACACTGCCCTGTGTGATGTCACTATGAGCTAGATTCAGATTTTTAATTTGCTTGTAATGGTAAATCAACATCATATCTGGTAATACAATAGTGGTACTATGTGTGACAGTGGATGTGATTCCTGTTCTCACCTCAAGGTTGACGTTCATTTTCTTCAGCCAATTATGCAGTGTTATTGTGATGTTGTTGGGGTAAGCTGTGGCACAAGAGCTGCTCAGGATGCTTCAGAAAAACAAGAGATCATTCATTTCCATTGTAAGATTTCAGGTCACCATGTTTGGATAAAGATTTGTTGATACTCTGTTGTGAGATCTGTAAACCTACACATATGTAGGCCTATGTAAAAAAAAAAAAGCTTTATCCGTAAAATCCAGATGTATGGGGGTTTTTTTACCGCATGAAAAAAATGTATAGGTCCTATTGTTTGTATTTGCATTGTGGTATCATATTTTGTATTGTCTAAAAGTCCACTTTTCATATTTTTGACACACACCACCAATCAAAAGCAATTTTGTTCAACTCACCTGCTCACACGTTCTGAAATTGGGCTGTCAATCAATTGACAGAATGGTTTGTGTGCACAATTAGAGAAAGCAAACCAGCCGGAGCTGTTCGTATGCGCTCGGGTTGGACAAAACAATATACAGAACAGCTGTGGGAGTAGCTAAATACTCGTTTGGAATATAATGGATCATCCATTATATTACGCATATATATACGCATTCCGAAATTGGACAGGTGAGACCTGTCCAATTTCGGAATGCGTCTACACCACGACGTGGGGATGAGTTTAACAAAAGTCATGGCTGATTAACATCTCGACATAACCAATGTCAAAACTGAACCCGGAGTCTCAACAAACCCGCCAGGTCCTTTAAATGCTTCCTAGGACATAGGAAGCACTTAAAGGACAGAGAGAAGTTGGCAAAGAGAAGACTGATCAGCCGGGTTACCATGCCCACAACAAAGCCATACATGGCTTGGATTTATGTCACCCTTTCACCAATATGTATCCAATAGGGTCTGTCCTTCGCGTAGGACTAGGACTTGTCCTTGACACATGTTAGCCCACATATGTGCTGACATAGTAGTGTCCAGGTCCCTGATAGTCCAGTCATTTTATGGAAAAGGGTTGAACAAATTGCAACAGAAGCAAACTCAACTGATTATGTATCCTCAATATGTCCTGAGTCAGTTTCAAAAAAGACCGAAATATACCCTATTCATACGCCCATGAAAAAAATTACCTTCAGATATCACCATGTTATCTGAAGGTTATCTGAATCCCCTATTGGGATTCTTCGGGGCTTTTTTTCCTTACTCAGGACATATTGAGGATTCAAAATGAGTTGAGTTTGCTTCTAATTTGCTTCTGTTGCAATTTGTTCAACCCTGACCACTATTTTGGCTTAAATTTAAAACGGCAGGCATTGCGTTTGGTGTGTCCACGGAAAAACTCCACCACCCTCTTCAACATTCCGACGCGCCACTGCTCCCCACTTTTGCAGACACGTAGCCTACGCTCCGTTTTTTAAAGCAAACCTAAAAGTTCCTCCCCCACTTTTAACGATTTGGTTTGTTTTATCAAACGTGACGACCATAAGTTAGGCCTAATGTTTACCGTGGTTATATGAATTCCCGCACACTGTAGAGGCTGGGTCGTTTTGCCAATTAAGCGCTTTCCCCCGGCAACTAGTGGCGCATACGACGGCAAACAGTCGTCGACGGACTGCGGGTTATTTGACCCGCCGAGCGCACGGTGTGATGAAATAGTCAATTGTGAGGTTCGTATCGGTTTAAATTATTTGTTTGAACTTACCTTAAAATAAAAAAACAAAGCCAAACATCTGTTTTGAGACCCTCGCGGCAGAAGTCACAGGACAGGCCAAAACGTAAGAATTTCTGTAATTGTAATAAAGTCATGAGTTTAGTATATGTCGGCCAATCGTTTGACAGCCCTAAATATTACTATGTTTTAGTTCTCACACGTGCCTATAATGTTTGGCACATGTTCTGTTTGGTTTACATACATTGGTCCAAAATGCGATCCAAATGAAACTGAAAGTGAATGTCACATTTGAGGGTTTTCACTTAAACCCTTTCACACAGACGAGAGATTCAGATCCACGTGGATTACCTGCTGGTAAGGTACCGGTGTATTGTGATGTATGCATCACTGAACATAAGGTAAGTTGAATCATTATGGAAGCAGAAAACATAATTAGCCCGATTAGCATGTTCACTCACCGGTCGCTTCTGAATACTGCATAGCCTTAAAAATATCACCGACAACTTCCCTGCGTTTTTCATCTGGTCAATGGCGCTGCTCTCCGCTCGAGGCAGAAAACACCATCACATGTTTGCATCTCGATTGCTCACCTTTCCATGCTTTTTACAAAATAGTTTCCTGGAGTTTGCTTACAAGAAAATAAGATTGGGTTTGTATCCGCCCTGTAGCGCTTGTGCGTACTAGGGCGTGGCCTTAGAATGATAAATAAATCTAACTTCCAATGCAATTGGCGATTCCCATGCAAGTGCACTTGACTCCAGGATACGTGAATGGTTGAAATATGAGGATGTGCACTTCACCATCAAGAACACAATTTATATTCAGGTACCGTCACTGCGTTTTATTGAGACAATGTACTTTATTATGGTTTTATTAAAAGTTATAATGTTGCAATTATAAGTAATAACGTTATACTGAATCCTAGCCAAATATTATAATCAAAAAAATAATCACAAAGTCTATAAGATTGTTGCAGTTTGTTGCAGAGTTTAACTTACAAGTCTTGAAACACTGATCATTGTTGCGTTAGAGGGTTGTTGATTTTCTATCACTGTTATTACTGTTACTGTTATCAAACAGCATGACTTAATGTCATGAACTCAAGACAATAAAAAGATAATAAAATGTCCAAGAAGTCCAAATGTCCTACATTTAATTGCATTTTCAATTTATTGATTCTTGACCTGGTATCGAGAATGAGTGTATGACACGTAGTCGTTTCAGCCCCCACTTTGCTTTATACTGGTGCACTCCAACCACCAGGGTGGAGCGAGGCCTCAGGTCTTGGCCTCATCCAGCCTCAGCCCAGCCAAGGGGCCCACTACCCCTTCTTTCCCATCCTGATGCTCCTCTTCTCCCTCTTCCTCATCCTCCTCATCCTCGTCGTCATCCTCATCCTCCTCGTCGTCATCTTCGTCATCCTCGTCATCCCCGGCCCCATCGTACTCCTCCTGGTCTCCAGCACTGGAGGCCGCCGTCTTCCAGTAGGCCGCGTACCCCGACGCCCCATAGCCATAGCTGTCCTCTTCAGCGCCGCTCTGCCGGCCGAACTTCACGGAGCGAGCTGCGGGGTGCGAAGAATGAGAGCTATTCATGGGAAGAATGAAGGCCCTGCATGTGTGTTAACTACAGGGAGCTTGGATAGCAGAATGTGAGCCCTGAGGCTTGTTGTCAAGTCAATTACATTGTCAAGACTATTATCCCTGGGATGCCCACTGATAATAGTTTTACTAACTAGCTACATTCAGGATATTCCAGTGGATAGGGCGTTGGGACTCCCAGCTAGCTTCTAGATTTAGATTCCAAAATCTTTCTGCAAGATACGTATACGTGCCTGCTTAATGGCCGGCTGTCAGGGCACACGCATTGAGAAGAAACCAAACCAGCCATAACTGAACACAGTGACACTTTTGAAGACCATGACACACCAACAACGTCTGTGTGCAACTTACTAGACATGCTGAGGTCTTTGGTCTCCTGGGTCTCATGGCCACATTTAGGACAGGGGGGCCCTTTACCCTTTTCCTGTTTGAAAACTTTGCTCCGGGCATGGTCGTCACAGTAACAGGCCTTGGAAAGCAGTAAGGATAAAACTAAAATTAGCCAACAACAAGTTATTAGACATGAGTGGTTCGTTGTTAGACCAGTCTGCTGGCATTCTACTATTATATTCAACTACAAGAGATTGTGACTAAACAGTCGTGTGGAATATTTTGCCGCTCCCTCTTGTGATCATCTCCATTGAAACGCATGTCTAATCAGACACTTCATGAGTGCGCTTCGGAAGGTAGGGGGACTGACTCTCTCTGTGCAGCTATAAATCTCCAATAACCTAAAACTTTTGGTCGCAGTGGTAACAATATCTATTCTCCTCACCTTACAACGTAGGCAAGAGTGTTGCCCCAGTCTGTTGCAGGAAACACCTACAAAGGGGACATGGGAAGAGATTAAAAGTGTGTGTGAAAGAGTGTAAATTACACCATACACCACAGGAAATGGCTTGTGACATGACGACTAGTAATCCTGATAAACTGCGATAAATAATAAACAGAATAGGATTATAGTCATCATCGTTGTTTATTATCCACCAATTATCGCAATTTCATTGCAATTGTGACTCACATTTGTATGTCTCCGCCTCAAGGATTTGACAGCTTGCCTGGTGCTCAAACTGATCATCCTCACACAGGAAATTCATACAGAAAGAGCAGCGGAACAGACGCCCGCCTTTCCAGAACAAAACATTAACAATGCGTAAGATTTCTGTGAGATATCCAAGCATCAAGGAATGTTGGATGGTACTCAACTTACCGTGTTCCCAGACATTGCGATCACATTCGATGCACTCCGCGTCGGTCAGCGGGCATATACACGCATGTGTACTCAAACACTTTCTCCCATGGCACACCCAGGCTTCACAGAAATCACATACCGCCCCCTTGAAGAGAAAGAGGTGAGCTTTGAATTGAGCTTTTGACGCTGCTCAACCTTGAAGTTGAAGCACACCCAATGAAACGCACATTGGACTTACTAATTTCTTGGGTACAACAGGGTATTTGATTTGAAGTGATCGTTATCTTACCACCATCCCCATCCCAGTGCTGTGAATCCCAGGATGTTTTATGACGCAATCTGACGATTTCATGCATTTGGTTTTTCCTTAAAAAAGAAAACACGGCACAGAAAACGTCAAATCGTAAAATAGTCATTGGTAGACTAGTCTAGTTTACTTAGAATCAACATTATTTAATGTGAGGTAACACTGATAAATAGTTATCAGTGCTCAAATGTCATTGGAGCAAAGACACTCTTCAAGACGGACTGCTCACCACACTGGGCACACATAGGCAGCTTCTGCACTGAAGAGCAAAAGTAGCAGAACGCTCTGTTCTTCTGTCTCCTATTGGGTCAAACAGCAACACAAATATGAGCAACATTGGGAACAAGTGGTCTGGGTATTCTGAAAGTTTTTTTTTGATATTTGTAATCAGACATTATTTACCTCTGGCATTTGTCACATTCCTGCAACACAAATGTGACGATTTTACGTAATACGTTGATTACAGACAGTCAGAACTGTAATAACTACAAACAAACATGAGTAGCCCCATTTGGTTCTCTAGCCATTGAGATAATTATTTTAGAAAATATATACATATTTGTACTTTGTAAATTGTTGCAGTTACAGGTTAGTGCATTCACAATGGCGTTAGATCGTGCTCTATTCTGAAATAACCATCTAATTTAGCCTAGGAGTCAGACGAATCTGCGATCTAAATACTACGAATTCGTCTGGCGATGTCAGGCTACATCTCAATGGTTATAGTATGAGATCGGGCTGAAGTAGGAGCTGCGTTGAAAACGTATGTTCAACTATTCCGATGTAGATTATTGTGATTCGGTTTATTACCATTGCAAAATTGCACGGGTGTTTGGCTACGTCGACATGGTCCCGGTTGGCTCGAGTCTGCTTCTCTCTTTCTTTGCGACTCTCTGCCTTCTTACGAGCACCGGTTTTCTTTTTAGGCATTCTCAGTAATAATAAAAATCCACTTTACCTGCGAACAGATAACACGTTAAGACACATGAAAGGGAACGCTGTCAACTCGGCAAACGATGCCTGTGTGAAAACCAAGAACTGCAAATCCACGTTATGCGTGTCTAAATAAAATACAATTATGTCAAAGATGTCATCAATGTTATTATTTGATCAGACTATACGGCAACCCAGTGCAAGCAACAATGAAACAGTATGAGTGACGATTAATCTCACTGGGTGTGAGTTATGATTAAAGTTTAGTTTTTACTGCTAACTTAGCGAAAGGCAACACGTAAGCAACGCCACATGTACACGCCAGTGTATGCCCTTACATGTACACAACGGTCGTGTATATGAACGTTATCGATGCACTGTTTATATGACATCCATTTATTTCAGTAGCTTACCAAAAACTGAACAGGAGCCCCGTGGTTAATGAAGATGAGATGGAAAAGGCGTCAGCACGACGAGTGCAGCATGGAAATGTGTCCGGAATAATCGTTGGCGACAAAAAAAACATTCATCTTCTGTACTATAGCTACAAAACGTGATTTAATCCCATGAATAACCAGTGTCTTCACAAGGATCAAAGGTGCGTGTATTTTGTTAATGTTTAAGTTTATGAACGTGGTACAAACGGTTGCACTCTGAAAACGGAACTAATGCGCATGCGATGCGTTTCCTTCTATACATTTGTTTTGTAGACACGCAAGTACTACTTCCGATTCTTCCGACACATTTCCTATGTGACCACGAGTGAACCAATCAGGGGCTATCAGGGAAGCACGGCTGACCCCAAACAACAACAGTCTGTAGTCTCGCCGGTGGAGGTGCTCAGGTTGGAGCATAGTATGGTAACACCTCAAATGAAAGCTAACGTGTCCGATAGTACTAATAACTACACAAATGTTCTGCTTTCAATTGCCTAAAGCAAACATGAACACCTAAAGTAGTGCATTTTATTTATTTATTTATTTTTTACAAAGAAAGACGAGCTTTGCCGACGCTGGGGAGGGTGTTTGCCTCGGTGGTGGGGAACAGGACCCTGATATCCGGACCATGGCAGTGTCCCTCACCCGAGCCTGCACTAACATTGCTCTCTCCACCTGTCTCCTGACGGTTTTTTTCGGTCATTTGCTGTGCCTGGAGTTCACGGTAGCAGAGAAGGAAGAATGGTACACGGCATTCATCAACACAACATATCTAGACCCTGTCACCTTAGAACTCAAAACCGACAAATCTGAGTGTGGTCGCTATGGCGAACACTCTCCGAAGAAGGAAGCTCGGGGACTTGTTTTACTACCTACCTTCTTTCGGGACCGACAAGGATGTCACATTAATGTAAAATTTCCAATGGCTTTCCCAAACATAACCTGGGTGGCGTTGATCGCTGCGGGGAATTGTACATTTCGGGAGAAAATCAGCAACGCTGCAAGTCGCAATGCATCCGCAGTTGTCATTTACAACGTGGGCTCCAACAACCCGAACGACACGATAACAATGCCCCACCAAGGTGAGACGCTTACATCTGAGTGTCACAATGTCTCAGTCTCCGTGTGGTTGTTTGTTCAGTCATCTTTATTATTTTTAGTGGCAGTTATATTCCATTATAACTGCTTCATTTCCGTTTCTGTTTTTGAATGGTGTCCACTTTGTTAACGCTAGGACTATTATGGGAAGAAAGGGTGGTGTTTCAGTCGTTCACTGTGATAAGGGATGCTTTGCCTCCATTGATTTCCGTTTGCCTTTTATTCCAGATATATGAATCTGATGGGTCGATGTAGTATACTTGAGGTGATCAATATTACGGTCTTTAAGTGGGTTATTGCCAGGGGTTGGAATTGACCATAGCAACGAGGTAGCGAAGGGAGGAGTGAAACGGTACATAATTGAGGGGATGTGGTTATGTTATGAAGTGGTAAACTTTAAGGTTGAATATGTTATACGAGATGTGTTGTAGAGCGCAATGTCGTACATTTTATTAATTCCCACTGTTATGTCATATTTAGTAATTTAGCAGATGGACAACACATTGCTTTCCATGATATAGGTCGCCCTCATGAAAGAGCAGGTAATGGTTTTGTCAAAGGATGCCTTCAGGTAGTCTGGAGACAAGAACCCAGTACCTTTCCCATTATCCTGCCCACCTTTGCAATTGTCACCGTCGCCCCCTCATCAGCTAGAAGCGTGACAGCAGCAGCACGCCATAGAAGTGGCAAATCGTGTGTCGAAGTTGGATGGAAAGATAAAAATGTAGCCTACATTTTGATTACCAGAAATACGCTTAATACACAAATACACGTTTGCCACATTTCACTGGTTAGGCAATTTTGTGTTGAGTCTTTACTTTGTTTGTTTCAGCCAAATATTGACATGCAATTCTTTTTAGGTTGGAGTAGTTAGACAGTGTCGGGAACACACATCACGCGGCAGTTAAAATCAGCAGATCTTTTGTACACATGTAAATCAGTGGAGGAATCAATGACGAGAGAATCCGAGATCACGGGACCTTATGATGGGATGTTTAGGGCATTCATTGGATCGAATGCAATAAGGGGGCAACAGTGAACAAAGTACTGGCGTCTACCAAGGGGTGGGGGGGGGGGGGAGGGGAGATTACAGGAGAGAATGGCTTGCGTGGGCTGTGCAGGCCATTGGCTGGTACTTTGAGCAAACTCTCATCCGCACACCTATAGAATGCCAAAGAGCTCCCTCCTCATCTTGTATCAGGGAATTCATATTTAATTCATTCATATGAATTACAATTCAGTTATGAAACGTAAAGCATGAATACAGATTGAATACTCAAAGTACACTTGAATACTAAGTCTAAAGGCTAAATGCTTGGAGGTTTTTATTTAGCAAAAAGACTGCAGTGTCTAACCTTTTGGTTTTTTTTGCTAGTCTTCCCATTTTCTGTGTGGTAATCGGGTGTCTCACTCAATCTGTTCTGCCTATCCTCTATAATCTGCCATAAACACAAGAGCCAGCAAAAGGCATATCTCTGCAGTGGTGCTGCTTACCCAATTTCTGCCAACTGTACGTTTAAAACATCACTCCCTGGACTGGTGAAGCCACAGCCTGCCTGTGTGGATATTATAGTCTTCTTTTAGACGCGGCTATTTTTATCTACTCTGGCTGCGTCACAGTGGGCAGCAGCAGCAGTTCAGAGTTTAGGGCTTAAGGATATCCTGAATACCGCTGTGTTGAAGGATTCTGTATATCGGCCGGTTAAGGCAGAAGCGATATTAGACTGTATTTACTCTCATCATAGTTTTGCTTTGGGCTTAGGTTACAAAAATGTTGTTAAGTAGGCTACTTGTAGGCATTTTCCATCCCTGCCATAGTGTATTCATTGTATTAAGTGTACATGGTTTTCCCTTTGCATTCATTTCTCCCGGTGGTCAGGTGGACTAAAAACAAATTGAGTCGGTGTCATTGACCTTATGAGAGTTTAGAAGGGGCTAGGTCTTGTTGAATTTAACAGGAAAATACATGAACAATACATATTTACATTTAGTTCATGATCACAAAGGGAGGCCCGGCATGTTACAAAGGCCTACGATATGATTCAAAATGTAAACTTGCTATTAAGTAATGGCGATGATAACATATGATATGATAATATATGATATGTTACTATATGCGCCCAATATGTTTTATTTTTTGCTCCTTTTGTCTCTTTGTTATACAGGCAGGTTGTATGCCAGGTGGTTGTCAGGACCGTTAAGGCTCTGTTGAAGCCCTGCTTTAATCCCGTTGTGTGTCAGGGTTTCTAACTTTAACCATGATGCTGGACCTTGCCCTTTAGCTGGTCACAATTGACCTGTAATGCTGATCCCAATACATGTTATGATATAAGTTATATATGTTAAATCGCTATTAGCGTGACAGAGTTTTCCTGCAGTCAGAGTAACCTCGATGACTCCTTGTGTTTGCTTCTGTTCCCCGTGGGCCAGACAGATCTGGAGGAAAATATGTTTTGTTGGTGGAGGGAGGGAGGGGAAGTGATGGTCCCTCTCTATGCATGGCATAGAGGGAGGTCTTCAGCAGCCTCTGATGAACCGAGTAGACTCTGAATCTGCACCTGCTGGCTTCTGGTCTCCACCTCCCGAGGAGCTCCAGATGGAAGGCCGGGTCCCCGCGAGGGTTTGAGAGTAGCTCTCAGCTCAGAGGCTCCACCATGCAGTATGAGAGGCGACCCTTAGGGCCGCATGTCTGCCACCTGCCAGGGGGGCACCGCTGCTGGTGGCAGCCTCAATACTCAGTCCACTCAGGTGGATCAGGGGACCGATTTAAGGAGTTTGGTGTAATGGGAGTATCTTGAGTTTGATTTATAATTAGGGCAAATTGTGATTACATTGTTTTGTTACAGAAAACCCTACTAGAAAAAAAGGGTGATCCAATTACCGTGTCTACTGTCCCTTTTAATTTTCACATTGTTCATGGTAGTGTTCCTTTGTTTCAACCATTGCAGCACAGTAACTTAGACTTGACCCTAATGAAAAGAAAGTTTTGTCAATTCTAAAGTGAATTATAGCTTCATATCAGACCTTGGAAGAAATGCATCCCATCAAAGCTCACTAGGGATGCTCGTTAACTGTCAGTGTTATTGAAGTGGAAGCAAACAAATGGTATTGTCCTGCAGAGGGCTCTGTAATGAACAAGCCAACCGTCAATATGCTCAATCAGCTATGCTCTTGTTTGAACCTGAACCCCAACGTTAAACACCATGCCTTAAACCACACTCACAACATTCAATCGGATCCCGATAACCCCTCCAGGCACCGGGGACATCATTGCCGTCATGATCCCAGAGCTCAAGGGCCAGGACATCGTGGCGCTGCTGGAGCAGCACGTCACCGTCATGATGGACATCACGGTGGGAACGCGCAACCTGCAGAAGTACGTGAGCAGAACGTCGGTGGTGTTCGTGTCCATCTCCTTCATCGTCCTCATGACCATCTCCCTGGCCTGGCTCGTCTTCTACTACATCCAGAGGTTCCGCTACGTCAACGCTCGCGACCGCAACCAGGTAGGACTTTGAGGCCGTCTCCTGATCGTGTTTCAATCAATCAATCAATCAATCAATCAATCAATCAAGTTTATTGTCACATTCTGGCTAACAATGTACAGTCATTCAACTTTGCGATATAAATACAAACAATTAAGAATAATTTTAAGAATAAAATAGACTCCAGACTAAAACAGAATAAAACAGAATAAAACACGTATGCCAACACAATAAATAGTATTAAATAGTATACAATATTTCTAAAAGAATAAAATGAAGTGAGGTAATGAGTGGGGTGCAGAGACATAGCAGCTAAAATGTTAAAAGAAGAAGTTGTCAGAAGATGTCTTGGGCTCGGCTCACGTTAGAACATAAAAACACGCAATGTCCACTTCAGGCAGTCTGCGGAATACCATTGCATTTTTTTTTTACAACAGTTGTGGCGAGTTAGCAGGGATGAGATGGCAGTGGTGGGGATATTTTCATGGGGCCTTTTTAGATCTCTAGGGTCACCTACAGTCCACAGGAGTGGTTACTAGATTAATGTCCACTGTGGGGCTGTGAGCAGGAAGCACAGGAAATGTTTGTCAGATGGACCAGCGGCGAGCCAATGAAGGAGCGAGCCATTATCTGAGATGCCCTGGGACCTACAAAGGCATTTTAAACACTTGCCGCGTGTTTTATAGCCACTTAACATTGAACATGGCGCTGTCCGGATGGAAATCCTGTAGTTCACCTGGAGGTTATCGCAGGAGCTTTGGTAGGCTGTGGCGGTTACCGCCTAACCGCTGTACCGTGGTTACATGATGCCCGGGGGGGGGAGGGGTCTCATTACGGGCAAAGCGTGTACAATACAAAATAATCATTGTTTGTTTATCGTCGCTGACTGTCTCTGGTCATATGGTACGAGGTCTCCTGGAGAAGTACACCTTTCAGTTGGACTTGGAACTGAAGCTAGGTGATGGGTGGAGCTACTTCTGGGTTCTAGAGTTCTGACAGATTTCGGTTTCTTTCTCGGTTTCTTTCTGAAGAATTCTGTTATGTGTGTATGTGTATGTCACGTTGGTAAGATTGGGTGTGAAAATACATAATAAGTGTGATTTGTAATGCAATGTGTAAGAAGGTGATGGTTAATCAGGAAAGGAACTTTCTAAAAACAGCCTTCATATGTTTGGTTGGTTTGCTAAGACCTCAGGTTAATCGTTGACATTGTCTATGCCGAGATGTGAATCAGTGATTTCAACTCAATTCACCATCTCTGTCGCGGTGTCTGTGCGTTCCAACATTGGGCAGTTGGCGAGTCTTTGTCATCCATTCTATTCCAAACAAGTGTTTAGAAGCTCCCATAGACATATTGTTGTCCAACACAAGTAAGTGCATTCGAACTGCCCTGGCTAGATGGTTTTCTCCAGATAGTGATAGTGCCCACTAGATAGTGCCCACAAAAGAACCATCTACAAGTTTTGATCGGACAAAACAAATATACAACTAAGGCTGTTAAACACTTGGATGTGAAACACTTCTGAACGTAGGTTGGAATAGAATGGAAGTCATCTAGTTAAGGATTTCGCTGATTGTACCAGATTTGTATTTATTTTTATGCCTAGACCTTTAAATCCAGTCCTGACTTGTGTTTCCCTTCTGTTCTTTATTGGTTTATAAAATAAACTATCTAATCTAATAATACTGATAATAACAATAATGATAATAATAATAAAATATAATAAAAACATATATATTTAATTTATTTTATTAAATATAATAAAAGTTATTTTTGGAGGGGGGGGTTATCTTGTGCCATACACTGATTATATGTTCCTTGTTATCTCTTCCAGAGGCGCTTGGGAGATGCAGCCAAAAAGGCAATCTGCAGGTTACAAGTGCGCACCATCAGGAAGGGGGACAAGGTTAATGCTGCTCCGCTGTTGGGTCATGACATGCTGAAATCACCTGTTGTTGTCACATGTAATCACTTGTTGGAAGCTCCTAGTTTCCTTGCCTTCGGTTATCTTACTAGAGCTCATGAGTCATACCAAATCTCTGTTTCCACTTTTTATTATTTTAAAGGCTTGTTTGGTTGGGTAAAACATTGAGAAGCCATCACACACAAAGGATTTGGGTTTATTGCAGAAAGCAGGCCATGACATGCTGATTTGGACTAGCTGGTGTTTTTGGTTCCAAAACAGCGGTTTTACAATACAAGATTAGTGATATTGTGATGGAAAATGACACAATTATGGCAGACTTTAAAGGTTATTGTCAACAACAATCTGAATACATTACCATTATTGCAATGGGATAAGAGAGGCAATGTGTGCAGTCCTTCCGTTAAAATTCAAATGTATGGGATGTATTTCATGGGCCTTTGGTTTGAACTGAGTTTACTCCGATGTTTGCTTATGGAGCATTACATATAGGATTTCTCACAACCAGCTGAGGAATCCAGCTCTTTGGGATTGATCCTTGTGCAGACCTCTAAATGAATATCAGACAGCCAAACAGACCCTAGTTCATCACATTGTCCTGTTTTGGGGGATGGGTTGGAGTTTGAGTTTATTTCTACTTGAATATACACTTGAGAGGGACGTCTCATCTTCTTTGTCCTATGGTTCAGGAAATCGATTCAGACTTTGACAGCTGTGCAGTGTGCATTGAAAGCTACAAGCCCAACGACGTTGTCAGGATATTACCATGCAGGTAAAACATGGCTGTCCTCATTTGGCTCGTCAAACTCCTGGCATGTGCATTATGTTGTTGTTTTTTTTACACAGTTGATTGGACGCTCTTCATTCTGTGCATTATATATGGTTGGCGTTTAAAAATGCATACGTTTGTTTCTTTGGCTGGTCAGGCATTTGTTCCACAAACACTGCATCGACCCATGGCTGCAGGACCAGAGGACGTGCCCCATGTGCAAAACCAACATCCTCAAGGCGCTGGGTATAATGGTAAGGCCACAACATGAACCCTCCTCACAATTAATGTGTTATCTGTTAATAAATATCTATTTAAGTAAAAGTATAATAAATATAAGTAAGTATAAGACTGGGCTGGCCTCGCTGGATAGGCTGGGCTGCCCATTTCCATTCAAAAACCTGCAGACTCACTGTCCAGTCTCCTTCCAGCCCAATGCAGACGGCTCGGACGAGATGCCCCCAGAGTACGAGGCCTCCGTCGGCGCCATCACGGGAGCTAGCGAGATGACCGTGAACGAGAGCTCCGTGGTGCTGGACCCTGGAGCCCCGGGGTCCATCAGCCTGCAGCGGCTCTCTGACCACCACGACCAGGTACCTCCCGCTGCCGAAGACGGACCAGACTATACTGGGGGTGAGTTAGCACTCCACCGTGACCTGAATCCAAGCATTGTAATGCATTGGCAGCCCCAGATCAGACCCAAACACAACTTTGAGTTACTATAGGGAGAGTAGAGGGTGTGTATTATATCTAGGACCGTGGCAACAAACGCCATACATTTAGGGATTCACAACATCTGTTTAACACCTGGCACTCATTCGCTGTGACAAAGGCATATGTGTGTGTGTGAACTGACTCTCGGCCCCGCTAGGGTGTGTCCATTTCCTCTGTGTCCCAGTAAATTTCCAACCACGATTGCTGCAGCTATGAACCTTAAACATTTAAATGAGCGTTTCAGTGCTGGAGGAAGAGAACTGACGTCTTTGTACTTCTAATACAAATTTTTACAGATTGTATTTGCCCACATTCTTTCTTCCCCGTAACACCGTATACCCTGTGGTGAGTGTTTCCATGAGTCCTAAGCCTGTGCAGAATCGCTTTGTTAACTACTAATCCCTGTGTACCTTTTACATTTACATTTAGGGCATTTAGCAGACGCTTTTTTCCAAAGCAACTTACAAAGAGTACATTTGTCATAAGAAGGTGAAACATTTCGTTGCTGCTAATACAGTAAGAAAATCACCAGAACAAGTTTCAAGCATTTCAATTGCTAGGTTAACCATTGCTAGTATATAACATCTCTGAATAAGTGGCAAGTTACAAAGAGCGATTAAAGCGCAAGACGTACAACAAATAAGAGCATTTTTTTGTTTTGTTTTTTAAGAGGATGGATGTTATGTAGGGTTCAGGTGAACTCTGAACAAGTGAGTCTTGAATCTCTTCCGGAAGATGGGGAGTGACTCTGCAGTCCGGACATTGGCAGGGAGCTCGTTCCACCATTGCAGTGCCAAAACGGAGAAGAGTTGTGATTTCGCCATTCGACCTTTTCCTCCTTTTAGTGATGGAGGTACCAGTCGACCAGCTGAGGTAGTTGAGCGGAGTGCTCGAGCAGGGGCATGGTGTTTCACTAACGTTTGGAGGTAGGTAGCATCGTCTTGAATTTGAGCCAGTGGAGGGAGCCAGTGGAGGTCATGGAAGAGGGGGGTCATGTGGAAGAATTTGTGTCGGTTGAACACAAGGCGTGCTGCAGCGTTCTGGATCCGCTGCAAAGGTTTAATCGCGGTTGCAGGGAGTCCAGCTAAGAGTGAGTTGCAGTAGTCGAGGCGGGAGATGACAAGTGCTTGGGTCAGGAGCTGTGTCGCTTCCCTCGTGAGGAAAGGCCGGATCCTGCGGATGTTATAGAGAGCAAATCTACAGGATCGGATCACTGCAGTGATGTTTGCAGTGCAGGACAGTTGGTTGTCGAGTATTACGCCCAGGTTCCTTGCGGTCAGTGAGGCAGATACTGTGATGCCCTCGACTGAGACCAGCAGGTCCCTGTGAGGGCAGTCTTTCCCTGGTATGAAGAGAAGCTCAGTCTTTGCGAGATTGAGCTTGAGTTGTCTAGTTGTCAAGAGCTGATGTCTGCCAAGCATTCTGAGATGCGTGTTGC